>PVLD010011919.1:0-62813 GCA_004027595.1 Dinomys branickii | reverse complement strand
TTCCAGCCCAGCCCGGGCAATTTAGCAACTTAGTGAAACCCTGTCTCAAAAACTAAGAAGGATCAGGCTTAGTGGCACACGCCTGTAATCCCAGCCCTCCGGAGGCTGAGGCAGGAGGATTGTTGCCAGTTCCAGACCAGCCTGGGCTACAAAGTGAGCTCAAGGCCAGCCTGAACTGCATAGTGAGACCCTGTCTTGAGAAAGACAAAAAAAAAAAAAAAAGAAAAGAAAAAAAACTAACTAAAAAGGGCTGTCACTTACCTGCCTCTGTGCCCTGGGCTCCAGGGTACCGCTGTGGGACACCAGCCCAGGCTTGCGTGGTGGGTGAAACCTGAGGTCACAGACCCTGCCTACCCAGGCTGTCAGTTGCCTTGGTTTGTTGCCTTTCCCATCCGCCTGTTTTTCTCGTTATCATGCAGTGTTTCCTCATCGGCTGTGACATGGGCCTGGCTGGGAGGCAGTGAGCCAGCCTTCTGGCAGAGGTTGCCCTGGATGGAGCCTGGCACAAAGGGTGGGGTTCTTGCAGATGCATGATCCCTCCCCACCAGGCGTTTGGAAAACACTATGATTTACTGCTGCAGCTTTCCCGCCCAAGGATTTTTATTTTGAGACGGTCTCACTAAGTCACTAAATTGCCAAGGCTGAGCTCAAACTTGTGATCCTCCTGCCTCAGCGCCCCCAGCGTGCTGGGAGGACAGCCGTGCCCCATTGTGCTTGGCTGGAAAGGGCCCTCTTTACTGCCCTGGAGGAACTGCTGGAGGCAGGGAGGATGTGTGGCTTTGTTTCTGGCTAAAATTGGGGCCAAATCCCTCAGTGAGTCTGGTCCCACTCCAGCCCGCAGAATGTGGGAGTGCGGCAGTGTCGGCTGCTAGAGGCAGGTGGGTCCAGCATCTTTGTAGAGAACGAGGAGGGGCCAGAGTAGATCTGGAGCTCTGGAGCGGGAACAGGGTGAGTCCCGGGCGTCTGTCTGCTGCAGAATCCCTGGTGGCTTGGAGGGCAGAAGCACAAGGCCAGGTGGGGCCCCCGCCTGGGGCAGCTCTGGGTAGCTGCTCACAGGAGATGTGGGCTCTGGGCCCTGGCTCCTGTCGCCTGTTTTTCCTCTGGTGCCCGACTCCGGAGATTGCAAAACAAGGACTGAAATGGGGAGGGAGAAGGGCTTCTAGGCTGTGTCTTCATTCATGGCCTCCCTCCCTTCTCTTCACCCCCACCCAATGTCTCTTTGGAACCACCTTCTTCCCTCCCTTCCTCCTTCCTTCCTACACTTCCTTTTTTTTTTTTTTTGTTAAGGCAGGATTTTGCTGAATTGCCCAGGCTGAAATAGAATTTGGGATCCTCCTGCCTCACCCTTCCAAAGTGCTGGAATTACTGGCTTCTTTGTTATTACCCTGTTGCTTACCCGCTGGTGGCATTCACTGAGTAGGCACCTGCTGGATCCCTGCCGTGCCCTGTTGGGAGGGGCGGGCACAGGTGGAGCCTAGGCCAGGAATGAGTTGGTGTTGGCTTCAAGCCCACGGTCTGGTGAGGACAGTCTACACAGGAGTCAGGTGTTGCTGTCCCGGGAATCCTGCCAGTCGCCCTCATGAAAGCACGGCATGCCAGCCAGTGATCCCGACGACTTGAAGCCGTAGGGGTGAAACCATCCTGTTTAGGGACCTGAGAGTCATGCGAGGGAGGTGGCAGGTACATGCCAGGCCCTCCTGTAAGGGCTGGAGATGGGGGATGGGGAGACACACCCCAGGGCCCTGACTCCCGAGCGGCCAGGCCAGCATCCTGGGGAGCGAGTGCAGTGGAACGGCAGGAACAGGAGTTCTCTGCTCTGCCCTGTGCACTGTCCCAAGCGGGGCTTGACTTTCATCCCCTGGGGAGAGCTGCACCCGGTGGTGAGAGGAGCTGCTGCCAGGTGGCAGCTGCTCCGCCGGCCCTTATCTCGGATGAGTCTGCTGCAGGGAGGCCAGGCCCTGAGGCTGGGCAAGATGCCACTTGGTTTAGATTTCTTTTTTTATTGTTTTATGAGACAGGGTCTTGCTCTGTAGTGCAGGCTGGTTTTGAATTTACTATGTAGCCCAGGCTGGCCTTGAACTCAAGGTGATCCTCCTGCGTTAGCCTTCTGAGTGCTGGCATCATGTGTGTGTACCACCACACCTAGTTGCTAGTTCGCTTCAAATGATGGTGCGGTTTTCCAGGTCTGGCTCAGGAATGACAGTGCCTGGTATCAGAGCAGCTTCATGCCTGAGCTCTGGGAACCTGGCCCTGCAGGCTCCAGGGTCAAGGTCAGCAGGCTGGGACTGGCGAGTGAGCATGCAACTTCGAGGTGACATTTCAGGAATTGAATTACTGACATTTCAGTACTTGCAGAATCCCGGAATAGCTTATTTGATTGTATCTGTTGGAAGTCACTGCCACCACCCGCTTGGCTTTCATAGCCCCAAGCCAACCTGGGTGGGGACTGTGGCAGGAGGATGTCCTAACGACTTGGTTTTCCCAGAAGCACATCTGCCAAGCTGGCGGTGGCTGGGGCTTTGCTTCTGGTGGGGGCAGGCCAGAGGGCTCCCAGCTGGTGCTGGGCCCACGCTAGACTCTGCCACGCTGTGTCCATGACCTGCCAGGCCGCTCAGACTGAAAAGCCACATGGTACCCCAGAGAGCCATGCAGTTCTGTGTATGAAACCACCTTGCGGCTGGTTTCCGCATCCCATTCTTCTGGGGCTGTGGGCCTAGGGCTCCCCCATCCCTATGGCCCTTGGTGCCCTTGGACCCTCCTCCAGATCTTCCCTGGCCTGCAGAGTCTGTGCAGGCCCCAGGATGCCCTGGGGCTCTGATGCAGTGTCCGCATCTGGAGCCCATAGTAGTTGGGGACCAGGAAGCTGAGGTGAACATGGATGCTCAGTGTTGCTGAGCTGGGGCCTGTGCTTCCTGGCTGCTTCATAGCACAGGCTGGAGGGTGCCAGGTGCTGCAGAACAGCACCTGGCACGGGAGGGAGGGTTGGAAGGAGCCCCTGTGGGCTTCCTGGAGGAGGTGGTATTGCCAGCAAGCTCTGTCTTTTGGATACTGCCACCAATTCTCTGTCTCTCTCTTTAGCTAATACTATTTTGTTTTTTTGAGACAGGGTTTCCTTGTATAGTTCAGGCCAGGCTTATACTCACGGCAATTGTCCTGCCTTAGCCTTCTCTGAGTGCTGGGATTATAGGAATGTGTGCCCCACACCCAGCCCACCAATTCCCTTTTAATGAAATTATTATAAAGCCAGATGTAGTGGTGTGTGCCTATAATCCCAGAACTCAGGAGACTGAGGCAGGAGGATCATTGCAAGTTCAAGACCAGCCTGGGCTACAAAGTGAGCTCAAGGCCAGCCTGAACTGCGTAGTGAGACCCTGTCTCAAACAAACAAACAAACAAATAAAAAAGAAACAATTTGGGCCATGAGGGGAAGCCAAAAGTGCGCCTAAGGGAGGCCTAGATTCAACCAGACGAGAACGAGTTCATCTTCAAGAAGTACCACTTGGAACTTGAGAAACAACAAGGCCATGGCCTCACTCGGCCGCCCCCAGTGTGTCCTTGAAACCCCTTGCTCCTTGCAATGTGCTTCTGAACATCTTGGAAAAAACAACTTTGCTGGTCTATAAATAGCCTTATCTCAGCGTGCAGGCGCCTACCTGGGCCACTTATCTTCTAGATGTGCCCGGGTCAGAACCTGGGCCAGGATGCACAGGCGGGCTTGGCCTTCTGCCCGCCGGGCCCACACGTCCTTCGTAGAGGCCAGGGGATACCTATGAGGCCTGCTGTTTCCCTTCTAAAATCTTCCTTTCCCTTTGACGGGGTGGCCCCCACTCCCCACAGCTGGCCTCGCTGTCACCATCTCCTCCAAGCCAGATCAGCCCTGGGGAACGGGCTCCACGTGTGGGGAAGAGGGTGGAGAAGTAGCCCTTGTTCACCCACCTGTGCCTGCAGGTCCCCACCTGTATCTGGTCCCCTCCTGTGCCTGTGGGTCCTGGCAGGTGCCACAGGGAATGCACAGAATGTGGTGGGTGGGGTGAGGACGTTGAAGCTGGCCCGCCCACCGTGCTGTGCCTGTTCTGTGAGTTTATTTCCACTGTAAGTGTCCTGATCCTCACTGCAGAACCACGGCCCCTGATCCCTCAGTGGGTGCTGGTAGCAGGAGGGGTGAGGCAGGCTGGGTGGACACAGTGTTTTGGGTGGCGCCCCCGAAGGGCCCGCTCCTTTGGAACCCAGGTGCCTGCATGCCAGGACAAGCTCTAGACAACAAGGTGACCGTAAGCATGGGCCTTTGCAGGGCACAGGAGCCGCCTGGGGCTGTGATCCGGATGCCTGAGTCCTTGCTGCTGCCCAGCCCAGGTGTGAGCCACTGTGGAGTGGTGACCTGCTCCAAGGGGCTGTGGTTCAGATTTTAGATTTGGCCCCCAGTGTGTGGCTGGTCCTTGCGCTGGCAAGAAATTCCACCTCTATAGGGCAGAGGGACCCACGTGGGAATCAGTCTTGGACATGGTATGGGCCCGGCTACGGGACTGGTCAGAGCTATCACCATGCAAGGGCTGGGCGGCTGGCCGGGTGTGCCCGGCAGTACCACTGAGTGGCAGCACTGTGGAGGACAGGGCGGGGACACCAGGGCTGGGCTGTGATGGCTCAGAGGGTGCAGTGTGCAGCCTGGGCCCCTCGGGATCCTGCGCTATGCGTGCAAGGCTCTTGTTTCTGTCCCAAGTAAAACCGCCATGTAGCCCTAGACTGGCTGGGAGCAGGGCCGCCTTGCACACTCGCTGGGGTCCTGAGCCTGTGCCCGTTGAATCTATCACCAGCCGGCCTGATTTTATTTTCACTATCTCAAGTCAGATCACCCTTCCGCGGCCCAGGGTTCAGTGATACCAGATTTCCGTGGCCCTAGCCTCACAGAGAAGCTGTACAGGTTGGGGAGAGGAGGAGGAGTTTCACTGCAGTGTCACCCGGGGGGAGGCTGGTGGGTGACCATAGTGCTAGGGCACTGTGGGACCCACACTGTCACCGAGGCAGGCCAGGCACAGCAGCTGACGTTGTGCACTGCTCAAGCCCCCCGCGCCTTGACATCTTGACCCCCCTGCATGGAGGGTGGCATGGGTCCCATCGGGCCTTCCTCCACTGTAAACCACAGTGCTGGCAGCTGCCACCTGCAGACGCAGTGACAGCTGCTCCTGTCCCTGCTCCAAGCACTGAGTCCTGAGGCTGCAGGTGCGCAAGAACACCTGTCATGACTCCTGGCCAGCCACGGCCAGCCCTGGAGAGCTAGGTCCTGGCTGGGATGGACAGTGGCCGAGGGGGAAGACAGGTGGCCTCAGGACTGGCGGGGCGGCCTGGAATGAGGTGTCCACAAGGAAACCAAAGCCTGCTATGTAAGGGGCGGCCAGGGCTGGGCCCGGCAGGTTCTGTGCTTGCGGCTCCTTGTGGAGTCCCATGAATAAGGCATGAGGAGGCCGGGCCTGGAGGTCTCTTCCTTCTCATCTGACTCAGTAATAGAAAAATTAAAATTTAAAGTGCCCTGCAGGGACGAGTGACAGCAGCGTTCCTAGAAACTGGGGCTCGGGTTCCGACTGGCTGTCGGTGTCAGGCTCCCAGGAGTGATCTTCGCCGGCTTCGGCCTCGGAATCCAAAGACGAGCGGCCTGGGGTCTCCCCGTTTTGTTCCCGTGGTTGGACATTGGGGCGCCTGGGTCCTGGGGACCTCCCTCTCTGACTCGCCCTCTCTGCATTCAACCCGTAGGACTGCACAACAAAGTAAGTGAATTAATTAATTAAAAATAAACGAACAGGGCTGAAGGTGCAGCTCAGGACAAAGGCCCTGGGTTCCATCCCCAGTACCACCAAAAAAGGTCACTGACGGTCACTTCCTGACCCAGCTGCCTGCTCCCCTGCCAACACCCTTTGGATCTGTTTTCTTCGCAGTCCTGGTTTCGATGCCATGTGCTGGGCTGAGGGGCACTCAGGCCACACCCTCCCACCCAAAGCTGCGGGGAGGGAGACCCACATGTGTCCGGTCCACACACAGTGAGACAAGCGTTAGCGATTTGGGGGTGCCGAGTTCGAGGGGAGGGTTAAATGTGGGGCTTGGGAGCCTGATGGGGCGGAGGGAGCACCCTGGCTGCCTGTGCCTGGCGTGCAGCCTGGGTGTGACCTGCACCGTGGCCAGCTGTTGGTCAGGGGCCCCGGGACAGGCAGGCCGGGCCTCTGCACTGTGTGGACCCGTGCTGACGACACTGGAGGGGAGGGGAGGCCACCGAAGAGCGGTCGTTTTGGGGCCCTGGGCCTGGCAGCGGCTTTAAAATCCCTCCCAAGCTGGTGCCCTTCAGGAAGAAACACCAGAAAATGCCGTGAGAGAAAAGACGCCGGGAGGCAGGGAGGGAAAACGAGTCTCTTTTTTATTTTTATTTTTTTTTTGCGGTACTGGGGATCGAACTCAGGACCCTGCGCTTGCTAGGCAAGCGCTTATTCCACTGAGCTATATCCCCAGCCCCGAGAAAACGAGTCTCGACTGTCCCGGGGCACAGGGCGGCAGGCGGTGTCTGTCAGCAGGGGCGGTGAGGCGGCCAGTCCTGTTGGCCCTTCTGTTGCCTAGCAACACCTGGTTCTTCTCTGTAGCTCACTGGGCAGGAGCAGCCAGGGGCCTCTCTTACCTGGACACCCTCTGTGCACTCTGGACTGGGACAGACTTGGGGGCCTGGGGTTTCCCCAGGGAGAGCTGTGGAAGGGAGCAGCCTCCCCAGCGGGTGCAGGGCGGGGGGCGGGCATGGCCACTCCTGCCCTGCGGAGCCCAGCAGTCCCTGAGAACAAACGGCAATGATCTCATCTGTGGTGTGTGTGTGGGGGGGGCGACCTGCATCTGCGCCCTGGATGTTCACCTGCCAGCTGTGGGACCTGGGGCAAGTTAGACATCCCCAGCCTTTGCTTCCTTGCTGTAGGGTGGGACAGGGACAAGAAAACAAACCAAGTGTCCACTTTCCCAGGCACCGTGTTCCTCCCCTTCATTCAGCAAAGGCTGGGTTCCATTCTGCTCTGCTCTTGTGTTTGGAAAAAAGCCAAGGAAATCAGCTGGAAAACTAGCAATAAAGTAATTTGAGAGAAGAGCTGGGGAGACAATAAATATTCACATTAGCCAGAACCATCCTGGTGCTGAAGGTATGTTGGTGGTTAGTATTTCATTTGTCAAAATGCTCTGAACTGTGTGACTGGAAAAGGTGAATTTTGCTGTGCTCACCTGTGATCTCAGTGCTTAGGAGGCTGAGGCAGGAGGGTTACTGTGAGTCCAAGGCCAGTCTGGGTACACAGTGAGACACTGTCTCAAGAAAAAAAAAAAGGAGGTGACTGAGGTGTGGCTTGTGGAAGTGGCTCGGTCCATGGCTTGGGAGATGGGTCAACAAGCTCCCGGGCAACCAGCCCGGGCTCCTCCTCTTGAACCGTGGACTGGGCCCTTCAAATTCTCTTTCCATGATGGGAGCTGGACAATGGCAGGGTCTGGTGGTCTCATGGGTGGTACCTGGATCCTCTCAGAGACCACAAGGACTGGGATGACCATGGCCCCTGGACCTCTCCATGGTGGTTTTGTGACTCCTTCCTGAGGCATGGTGTGTTGATGAGGTGCAAAGCTGAGAAGTGGGCCAAGGATACTTGTGTGGCAAGTGCAAGGTTCTGAGTTCGATTCCCAGTACTGCGCCCCCCCCCCCAAAAAAAAAAGCAAAGGAGGGCTATGATAAGCCTCAAGCTGGGATCTGAGCCTGAGAGAAGGTGCATGCTGCAGGAGGGCTCCAAGGAGAGGCAGGATCGGTGCAGGGCTGGGCACAGGGTGCCCAGAGGCTGAGGTCCTTGGGGAAGGGCAGTCACAGGCTGTGGTGTGAGTGCCAGTCCCAGAGCAGGGAGCCCGGCAGATGTGGACTTCGGGTGGCTCTGCCTTTGTGCCCCCAGCACCACACCAGGTCCTCCTAGCCTAGCACCACCAGCGCCTGCACTCTCAGGTGGTGGGAAAGCTACGTGTGTCCCAGGGGTCCCGAGTGAGTGATGCCCCAGAGCAGCCACTCCGGGGCTCCCGGTGTCTCCTCACTGACCAGCCCCTGGGCTTCTTCCAGCCAGGCTAGCCCTGCTGGAACCAGTGCCCGGGCACCTGGCCAGAAGCCGTCTTAGCTGCACTCGCCCTGCACAGCCACCCGCCAATGTCCTGTGCAGCCAGCAGTGCCTCCCGCAGGGTCAGCGCATCCTGCCCGTGCAAGGGCTGCCTGGAAAGTCCCTGGCAGAGCTACCCACTCCGCCCCAAGCCTCCCTGTTGTCTCTCTTGCTCCTTCTGCATGGACTTTACTCCTTCTGCATGGACTTTACTCCTCCAGGAAGCTCTCCCTGGTCACTGGTTGAGTTGAAGAACCCTGCCTCCACGGCTTCGCCTCATATCTTGTGTTCCAAGGCCTGTGGCGCTTGTCACTTGGTCCCTTGTGTCCTGGGGCACCTGCCACATGGAGAGCTCCTGAAAAGCAGAAATCGCTCCACCATGGCCGCATCTGTAGCATGGCACATAGTAGGAGCCCAAATAAACATGTTCGGAGTAAGAGGAGGGAGGCACGTGAGGCACACTTGCTCCAGCTCAGAGGGCGACTGGAAGTGCGGCCCCTGGGCTTGGCTGCCCAGGCCCCCTGGCCCACCTCCCGTACGGTCCCCACAGACTCCTGGGGCCTCTGTGTCCTGTAGGGCCAGCTAGGGGCCTGGAGGAGGTGGACACCTGCCTGGAGGTGCATGTGTCTGAGCCACGGTGCCACCCCAGGGGCTCTGAAGGGACCTCAAGGGTCGACTGTTGTGCTGTAAGCAGTGAGCTTCTGCTGAGCCCTAACGGAAGTCCTCGGAAGAGCCCTGTCCCTTCCCTTCCTGCCCAGTGACTCAGCAGCTCTCCCAGGCCTGGGTCCCAACATCCCAGAGGAAGTGACATTTGTTATCCGTAGAGCAGCACAGAGAGGTGGCAGCTCAGGCCCCACTTAGTTTGGCCCCGAGGAGAGACCCTGTTGACCTTGTCCAGCAAGACTGAAGGGACTGCTTGAGGGTGTCCCGATGTCCCTCATGTCCCCTCCACCCAGGGTCTCCATGCCACCAAAGTGCACACATCACTAGAGTGCCTGGACAGAGCATTCTGAGGCTTTGGTTTCTGAGGCAGACTGATCCCCATGCTGGCCCTGGACGCTACAGGAGCCCAGTGGGGCCTCGGCACTGCATGGTAGCCAGCACTGCCCCACCCCCATCTCCCTGGCGAGGCGGGGGAACGGAACGGGGAGTCAAGGTCCGCATATAGAGGCTTCCTGCACCCCGCAGCTCTGCCTCCCGGAGCCAGGCTGGACTGTGGCTCGGCCTGCTGGGGACAGGGCTGATTCACCTGGACACCAGATTGGAGCAGTGTAGACAGACCCAGCGTGGGCTGCAGGGGCAACGGCGAGATTGGTGTCACTAATAGGATTCTCGGTGCCTTTCGGGCTCCCGGCTGCAGCAGATACCCAGAGGCTGCTCATTTGTGAGGAATGAATAATTCACTGCTGTTTTCTTCGCATGGCTTGCTGCATCCTGGAGGCTGCGGCATGCGGCAGACGCGTCTCTCCACGTTATGGCGGCTCCTGATGAAGCTGCTTGGGCAGAAAGAGCTGGGCCTAATCCCCACCGACCTGGACGCTGGTTCCAAGATGGCAGTTTGCGGCTCTGTGAGAGGGGTGCTCCGAGCTCCCCACTGGGGCCTGGCCCGCCTCGTCCAGGCTGTGCGTGGGGCTGCTCTTCCCATCCTTACCTGTTCAGAGCGTGGACCGGGTGCTGGCCGGCCCTGGGCCTGAGAGTGGGCCTGCAGGGGGGCGTTAATACCGTTGGTATGTCAGGTGTGGTGGCACAGACCGGTAATCCCAGCACTCTAGGAGGCCGAGGCAGGAGGACTGCAAGGTCAGGCCCAGCCTGAGCGATTTAGTGACTTTGCGAGACCTTGTCTCAAAATAAAGAATAAAAGAGGCTGGGGCTATAGCTCAGTGTGAGGGCCCTGGGTTTCGTCCTCAAACCAAAAAAGAAGGAAAGAAAAAAATCTGAGCTTGTTCTCTGGCTGAGACAGACCCTGATAGTAGGCCTGATTCTGGATAGGGAGCTCCCCAAAACAGGAAGAGCTGGGTTGGAAGGGCTGGGAGTGACCGTTCCTGCCTCACAGGCCTTCCGTGTCCCTCATGGCTGTCTCCTTGTCTAGATGTTGGCAAAGGGTCGTTTCATCCCCATCCTGCAACCTGAGGAGCTCGGGTGCCACAGAGAAGATGCGGAGCTGGCTTTTTGTGGCCCGGGGATGTGGGGGCAGCTATGCTGAGTGGCCCAGGCTTGGGGCATCCCAAGAATCCTGCTAGTAGGCAGTGAGCCGTTTCCCGTCCTACCGTGGAGATCATGAATGGAAGGTCTCATTTCCAGTCTCAGAAAACACACCATTTAGAAATGTGCCGCTTCCTGCTCCTGTCCTGTGACAGGGTTAGCCAGCCTCAAGGTCTCACTTCTACTGCCCTGAGGTCCTGGGTTTCCCTGATGCTCGGTGCCTTTGTTATTGTTTTTGTTTTCTGGATTTGGTTTTTTGCGACAGGGTGTCACTATATAGCCCAGGTTGGCCTCAAACTCGTGACGATCTTTCCTGCCTCAGCCTTCTGAGTGCCGAGAGTACAGGCGTGCACCACTGTGACTGGCATGGTGATTTTGTATTTTTTAAAGTTCTTCCATAACTTTTATGTTTATAATAAAGACCTGTTGCCCTGGCTTGCAAGTACCTCCCCTGCTAAGCTTTTTTTTGGGAAGTGAAAAATCTGCACTAGAACCAGGCAAGAATGCCCTGTGCTGCTGAGAGCCCAGTCCACGCCATCCAGGGCTCATTACTGGTGTCCTCCAAGTGCCTCTGTGGAAGCCCTAACACGCAATGGGATATGGGGTTGTGGGGGCATAGAAGAGGTCATGCAGGTAGAGAGAGCCCTGAGCTGAGATTGGTGTCCTTGTCCCAGGAGGAGGCTGAACTCTGCTCCCTTCCCGTGAGAGCCAGAGAGATGGTGCCATCTGTCCCTCAGAGGCTCCCAGCCATGCCAACTTCTTGATCTTGGACCTGGCCTCCGGAACTGGGGCTGTGTGGTGTTTGAGCCTCCTGCTCTGTGGTTCTGTTACAGCGGCCTGAACTCGGCTACAGAGAGTGGAAGCTTTTGTTCCCAGCAGCTTCACCAGATGTTGTGTTTGTGGTTCATCTCTGTTGTTTGTCATTGAGCATCACTCTGTGCGGCTGTCCCGTATTATTTACACACCGCACATCGATGGGCGTTCAGGTACTTTTCATGTTGGCACCGGTACAAATCACACAGCTATGAACTTTCACGCACTGATGGGCGGCCGTGTGAGGTGTGACCCCATTACATGGTGAATGTTTAAATTAAAAAACTTATTCCAGGAAAAGACACATCACCAGGAGTCTCCCTCTAAACAGCCCCCTGGCTTTGAACACAGTCATCCCATCCCCACTGTCCTTGTCACTTTCTGTAGCAGCTCTGGAGTCCTCTTTCCTCAGAATCTTTACCAGGTGTGGTTAAAAAATACAGTGACTGCTGCAGCTGAGTGCCATCCAGCAGGAAGGCAGCTTGCAAAAACATTCTGTTGCACCCTCATCCGCCTTAGTCACAGGTCGGGCACCATGTGACTCCTGGCTCTTCCCCAAAGTCAAAATGACCAGGAAAGTGAGACATTTTGAATCCGTTCCGAATGTCGAGGCAGCCAGGCAGCGCAACCAAAGACAGTGCTGTGGGCACACCTGTGCGTGTTACCTGGGGATGATGGTAGAATTAGTCATTTTTAAACCACAGTCACCTCAGAATTAGTCATAATCTCAAACCATCCATCTCTGACTTCATGCCCTGTGTTAGGCTTCTCTAGAGGGACAGAATTGATAGGAAGTATGTAATTATGTGAGGGCATTTGTTAGGTCTCTCACAGGATCAGAAGCGGCAGAGTCCACTGTGGCCAACTGTGCCCTAGAAGATCCAGGAGCTGCTCAGCCCTCAAGGCTAGAAGCCTGGAACTAAAGCGAGGAAGGGCCTAGCACCAGTCTGGGCCGGAAGCCTGGATGCTCCCTGGAGCGCTCCAGTGGGAGTAGGCTGAAGAAGAGAGACTGTTACCCAAAGGCCATGGTGAAAACGTGGTGGCTGTGGGAGACCGGGCCCCGAGTGAATGATTAAACTGAATGGTTAAACTGTGGGGCAAAAGCACACAGGCTGTGTGAGAATCAAATGGTTAAGCAACAAGCTTAGATTAAGTGAAGCATGTTGTGTCTGGCCATTTGTCCTCCTGCTGTCCCCAAGAAAAACCTCCCAGCCTTGAGACAGCTCCTAGCCCAAAATGTTTTTCTCCAGCTTTTTTTCTCTTACACTGTTACTCTAAATAAAATTGAGAGAGTTCTCAGGTTGGTGGCTTTTTTCTTTTCCCAGAGTCTCCCTGATGACTGAGTGAGCTTGGTGGAGAAATAGCCCCTCTGAGCCTCTCAGTAGACAGAACTAAGTCTTCTCTCTAGATAATCTTTTCATCCTCCATGCTGCCCACAGTTAAACCTCAAGGGACACTTCTGCTTCTTTCCCTTTTATCCCATCCAGGCTACAGTCGTATTGGCTGGTGCCACCCGCATCCGGGGAGGGGCTCCTGCCCAGTTTGCTGGCCTCCTTGTCAGTCATCTGCAGATATGCCTAGAACTGTGCACCACTAGTCAGCTGAGTGGCTCTTATTCTCTTCAAGATGAGGTAACATGATTAATGTTTACAGACCCCCATGCCACTTTTTTCTCCCTAAAGCGCAGTGCTTCCTATTTAAGTAGGGTTTTAGAATATAGTAAAATAACTTGTTACCTCTTGAGCACACATCTGGCTCAGCAGAGGGCAGAGGCAAAGCTATTTCCAGTTTTGTGCAGGTCTTAAGACTTGGCCCAGGAGGCTCCTGTCTGGACATGAGGGCTACTGGGTGCTGGAGGAGGAGACCTCTGTGGCCGCTTTTGCTGAGGCCTGGCCAGTCAGGACCATGGCTGCTGTGGAGGAGCTGAGGTAGGGACGTGTCCCCCACCTGACACATGCTCGGGCCCTTTGCAGGATTGTTCCAGGCTGGTTCTTTGGGGGACCCCCCCCCGCCAGCAAGTATGAGGCTCCCACACCGTGGCTGCCAGCTGCATTTGCACCTCCTGCCCATCCCATCAGAGATGACAGCGTGGCGGCTGCTTGTGTTGTGCTGAAGATTCCTCCATTTGTCCCCTTTCCCCTGAGACTCTGCCCTTTGGCCTTCTGTGCTCTGGTGTCAAGAGGCAGGATACAGACCAAGGTTACCCCTTCTTAAAAAGTTTTATGGAAACATAATTTGTATCTGCTACAGATTAGCTGGTTTAATCTTTACAAAAGCTTGATGAACTAGGTGGTAACATTACCTCTGTTTAACAAGTGTATGGGAAGGGAAACAGGAACAAGCCATTTAACATAAAGTAAGTGTAAAGTACACAAATTGTTTGGTATATTCACAAGTATGTGCAACCACCACCACAATGTTAAAATACTTCATAACCCCAAGACTACATCCACTTCTTTGTTCCCTCAGTCCTGAGAAAGCACTAATTTACCTTCTGACCCTCTATATTTCCTGCCTGAATATTTTATACAGATGAAACCATACACCATTTGTTCTTTTGTGCCTCGTTTCTTTAATATAGCATGATGTTTTGAGGCATGTCTATATGGCAGCATATATGGATAGCTTTCTACTTTTCATGGCTCTGTAATACTCTATGTATGGATATACCACATTTGACTTATCACTGATGAGTATTTGGGCTGTTTCTACCCTTTGGCTCTTATGAATAATGCAGCTATTAACAAGTGTGTATGTGGGCCTGTATTTTTCTTTCTCCGGGCACATATCTAAGAGGAATTTCTGGGTTATCTGGTGACTGTCTGCTTAACCAGGCTGTTTCCCAAAATGGCTGCACCATCCCACATTCCCACCAGCCAGTGTGGGAGGCTTCTGGTTTTCTCAAATCTTTGCTAACACATGCATTGATCTAATGTTTTAATTTCAGGTATGTTGGTGATACCGCACTGTGCTTTTGAGTAATATTTTCTAGGTAATTTGGTGCTGTGAGCATCTTGCACTGTGCCTGTCGGCCGCTTGTATGTCCTCTTTTTTTGTTGTTGTTTTTTTCAGTTCTTGGAGACAGGATCTTGCTGTGTAGCCCAGGCTAGCACTGGGCTTGCGGTGATCCTCCTGCCTCAGCCTCCTGACTGTTGAGATGATAGGCGTGCACCACCACGGCCAGCTGTCATGACTTTATTGAATCCTGCTGTGTGCCAAACGTTTTTGGGTGCACATTAGCTAGTTTAATCTTTACAAAAGCTTGATGAACTAGGTGGTATCATTACCTCTTTCACAAGTGTGGAAAGGGAAACAGGAACAAGGGGACGCATTGTGAGGGTGTGGAGGGCTCTGTGTAACTTGGGCCCCGACCACCTGACACTGTGCTCACTGACACTGGCCAGCTGTGCTGGGGTTGGGGACCTGGTCACTTCCTAGGATTTGTCCCACACCTAAGGGAGGGAGAGGAGCCAGGGCTGGCCCAGTGTCAGGCAGCACCCTGCCCGGACCCTGCCTTCTCTCCCGGGCACTGACAGGCGAAGTGACAGCCACAGAGTGCCTGTGCCAGCCTCTGCGTGGATCTTTCAGGGCTCTGCGTTGCTTGTGAGGAAGAGGCTGACAATTCGTTAAACAGCTGTGAGACAGAAATCAGGAGCAAGCAGACACAACTCGGCATAATTATTTCTGCACGACTTCCACCCCTTGGATCGAGGCCCTGTGATGACTGTCATCTTTATCTGTCACTGGAAAGCTGGTGGCCAGGGAACCCATGTGGCTCAGCAGTAGGGCTGGGAGGAAATCTGCAGTTTGGGTTCACGGGGCGCATGTTCCTTCCCAGCAGGTCCAGCAGAGCAACTGGAGGGGCAGTGTGACCCATGTGACCTATGTCCTGTCTTCCAGGGGCATGGTCTAGCCATCCACCGCACCTACGTGCCAGCCCAGAGCCTCTGACCCCCGCTGTGTCTCACTCTCTGCTTAGCCCCAGGTAAGTGACCATGCAACAGTCTTGGGCCAGGTGGACGGAGGTGAAGGGGTGGCTTCTGCTGTGCTGTGGGCTGTGGCCAAGCTCTGCGGGAAGCACAGAGGAGATAGCAGTGTGACCAGGCTGCCTAGCACTCCCAGGGGACAGGTAGGGAAACTGAGGCCTGGCACTGGTCAGTGGGTTCTTGGTCTTTCTGTGTGGGCCATCTGACTCCTGGCGCCTCTGCTTGGAGACCTGTTGACAGGCCATCCATCACCTTAGTTTCAGAGGTGCCAAGGTGGAGGGGTGCACAGCATGGGGCAGGGGCCAGGTTCCTGGCACCCATGTGACCGCAGCCAGGATATCCGGGGACACAGTACACCCTGCCAAGCACCATCCCTTGCTTTCCTGTGGGTGGGGTGGCTTTTCCTGGCCCGAATGGGTGTCTCCGCCTGTGGAAGTTTACACCCAGGGGGAGACCTGAGCCTTGGGTCAGATTAGTAGCAGGGGCTCTTTCCCCCAAAGAAAAGCAGCTCTGTGGAGTGGAGCATGCTGAGGAAGCGGAGGCAGAAGGGTCTCAAGATTTGGGCAGCCGAGCAATTTAGAGAGACCCTGTCTCAAAATAAAGGAAAAGAAGGGCAAGGGAGGTCGCTCCATGTAGAAGCCGTTTGCTCCAGCCCCTGTGCTGGAGGGAGAAGGAAGCAGACACAAGTGCTCAGAAGGTGCCGCCTCCTGCTTCCCTTCCCCAGCCCTGCTGGAGCTGGAGGGGGAGGGGCTGCCTCTGGGCCTCAGCCGGTCCCCACCTGCACTCACTGCTTGCAGCCCTGCCTTGCAGCTGCACGGGGCCTGGCGAGGCTGGCAGCTGGAGCAGGTCAGAGGCTGGGTGGCCTGTGAGGTCCCTGAAGTTGGCAGAAGGGAAGGAGGCTGCGCATCGAGCCTTCTGCTGTAGATGGGGCATGCAGGCGGGGCCTCTGTCTGAGAGACAGCCTTGCAGAGGACCTGGGGCAGCAGTGCGCCTGCAGCGTGGACACGGCCGAGGACCAGTGTGGCTGGAGGGATGAGATTCGAACGCACTGGGTGGGCCCTGCCCATCAGTTAGAAGATCCCCTGGCTCATGGAGATGAGGTGGGGCCTTGACTCCTCCAGAAGGTGTTGTACTGAGAGGCTGGAGAGCAAGAGCTCCTCAGGAAGGTGCACCTCGGGCTCACCCCCCTACTGGGGTCCCAGCCCCAGGCCAGCTCACACACCCCACACTGGCCTGGGCCTCTGGCCCATGGCAGGAGATTGCTTCCCACAGCGAGGCCTATTTTTAGGGCATCCCAGGGTGTCTTTGCAGTATCGCTTCCTGTGAGCAGATCCGTTCAGCCTTAGCACACAGCACACATTCGATGTGGATGCAAAGTGTGCTCCTAACATGGTGCATGCTCCAGTTTTAAAAGCTTATTACAACAAAAGACACATTGGTAAGAATCTCCTCAAAATCCTCCCCTTGGGCTGGGGATATAGGTCAGCCTGCCTGGCAAGCACAAGGTCCTGAGTTCAGTTCCCAGTAACAACAACAAAGAAATCCTCCCCTCACTTTGCACACACTGGTCTCATCGTCCTTGCCACTTTCTGCAGCAGCTCTGGAGTGCTCTTTCCTGAGTGTCTATGAGATGTGATCAAAAGCATAGTGAATGCGGCTGGCACGTGCCGTCCAGTGGAAAGGCAGCCTGGAGAAACACGCACTAAGTTCTCACCTCAGTCGCAAGATCTGGTACTGTGTGACTTCTGGCCCCTCCTCAAAGTTACAGTGACCAGGAAAGGGAACGTTTTGAATCCATTCAGGACATCAAAGCAGCCAGGACAGTGCAGCTAAAGACCTTCAGGAAAGAGGACTCCAGAGCTGCTGCAGAAACAGGCAAGGACGATGGGACGAGTGTGTTGGAGGTGAGGGGGGGATGAGGGGATCCGTAGCAGTGCGTCTTTTGCTGTAATAGCTTTGTTTAGCCGAAACATTCACCTTATGTCTCAGTCACACCTGCATGGGACCCCTGCTCCGTGCGGTGGACATTCCTGTCCACTGCAGACTCAGTGTGGGGCTGGCACCCTGTCCTGGCTTCCTGCCCACTGGCTTCTGAGCACCTACTGTGATGGGTTTGCCCGGGTGCTGTGAACAAGGCTGGCCTGAGCCTCTCCGGCCTGGAGGGGACTCAGGAGGCGAGAGGACAGCTCAGCTGCTGGGTGGCTACACTTGGGGGTGGGGTGGGGGTGGGGGCCAGGGCCTGTGAAGAGTGGGTGGCTGGGTCATGCTGCTCCCAGACCCACGAGTGCCATGCGGCTCCTTCCAGCCTGGGCACTCCAGCACCCATCTTCCCTCCTTCCCTGCTGCCCTGGGCCCCCTGGCACACAGCCAGCGTTCCTGGGGCAGCCTGGAGCTCACTTTCATCTCCTTCATCTCTGCCAGGGTTCTCATCAGAGCCCGGTGCCAGTGTGGGACCTAGAAGTCACCCCTGGGCACCCAGGAGATGAGTGGCAAATGTGTGCCTGTGTAGGACACAAAGGGGGCATCCGGGAGCTGGGCCTCTCCCTCCCTGCCAGCTTCCTCCTTCTGCACTTCCAGCATTTCTGGGATGTGCTGTCTGGACAGGATTCTCCCTGGCCACATTCTGGGAAGTCAGAACCCTTGGGGACCAGGGCTAGGAAGGGTGTGCATCTGTGTTTCATCTAGGAATCGCTGCCTTCTCCATGTACCGTTGGTGCCGGGCACCCAGGCGCAGGCCCTGGCAGAGGAGGAGCAGGGTCTCTAGGAGAAGTAAGAAGGGGCACAGAGCTAGGCATGGGGCCCCACATCTGTCATCACAGCACGCTGGGAGGCTGAGGTAGGAGGATCAGTGTTCAAGCCCAGCCTGGGCAACAAGAGACTTAGTGAGACCCTTATCTCAAAATAAAAAATAAAAAAGCCTAGGGATAGAGCTTAGTGTGGAGTGCCTGTGTTCTATCCCCAGCCCTTTTTACTTTTTTATTTTGAGACAGGGTCTCACTAAGTCACCAACTTGCCCACGTTGAACTCAAATTTTCAATCCTCCTGCCTCAGCCTCCCAGGATGAGAGGTGTGTGCCACCGTGCCCGGCTTGAAGGTACCTCTGGAGCCTGAGTTTTACAGTGGACATTTCTTCTCATAGGCAGTTTACAGAATGTGGGCAAACCTCATTCACTTGGGGTGCGTGAATTCATACTTTGCAAAGAGCTCACTTGGGGCTTGTGAGTGGAGTATTTTGTCATTGCTTGAGCAGAACCTGGCAGAAACATAGCTTTTTCTCCCCGGCCAGGGAAAGAGCAAAGCAATGGATCTGCCAAGTGCAGCCCTGGGAAGGCACCTCTCAGGGACTTGTGTGGCCTCTGGGTGGGGACAGGGACGTGCTTCTGGGCTGGACACGCCTCTGGAGCCATGCTGTTCCTACCCACAGTTTACAGGAGAGGAGAAAGTTCTCCTTTTTTTTGGTACCAGGAACTGAACTCAGGGCCTCGTGCTTGCCAGGCAGGCACTTGTGCCACTGAGCTACATACTTGTCAAGAAAGCTCTCCAGGGAGTGACTTAGCCCATCACCTGGCCTCCAAGGCCACACACCAGTGGGCAGTGACAGGCGTGGATGACAGAGCGCATGAGTTTGTCACCAGTGCCTGCTGGTGCCAGCCCTCCCCTTCATCATGCACAGTATCTCTTTCCATCTTCTCCCATCGGAGTTGCCCTTGTAACCCTAAATCTGAATTTCTAGGGTTGGATGGGATCTTCTTTCCTCCAGTTGCCTCTCCTCCCCTTGGCTTACTCTGATTAATCTATCCCTTTGTTTCATGCCCCTATGTTCTGTGACCATTAAGCGTGATTTATCAGTTTGTCTGGATTATGATATGCCCAGGGGATTTGCAAGACCTGCCTCAGCCTCCCAGAGATCAGTCTCAAAAGCCAGAACTCAAAAAAAAGCATCAAAATCCAGTACTTACAGAGGATCCGTGTGGGTTCAGACTGGCCACGTTTTAAATGGTCGACAGCCACATGTAGCTGGGGGCGTGGTAGGGTGCAGTCCTAGTTTATGGATGGAGAAACAGAGGCGCCTGCCAGAGAGCAGGTGAGGACGAGGCCCGGAGCAGAGCCTCAGCGCTCAGGCCTGGGAGCCTGTCCGCTTGCGCCCTCTATTGTCGTGCAAGGCCCACTGCAGCCTGCCAGGCCCCGGGTCCCTCTGCCGGTACGCAGGTTCCTTGGGAGCCACCCCTCCTCCGGGACTGCCCAGGAAGCCAGGCTACAAGCCAGGAAACTTGAGCTGCAGGACGGTGGGACACACACCTGAGTTATTTTAAAGGGTAATCAGAG
The DNA here is from genome assembly GCA_004027595.1 of Dinomys branickii. NCBI lineage: Eukaryota > Metazoa > Chordata > Mammalia > Rodentia > Dinomyidae > Dinomys > Dinomys branickii. The sequence goes on along the minus strand of PVLD010011919.1, from coordinate 43,351 downwards.
CTGGGCATGGGCGCACCCGCCTGTCATCCTAGCACTCTGGAGGCTGAGGCCGGAGGATTGCAGGGAGAGGAGGGTATGTCTGTGGATCACTGGGATCAGGAAGGCACAGACCCACCTGTTTCCACCTACGCCTCTCACGTCTGTTCCACACCAGATGGAGCCGGCCGGCTGTCATCAGACAGCAGCCTCTGCTGCCTTGAGGCTCAAGTGCACAGCAAATACCGCCTGGCCTCTTCCTGCACCCCGGCCCCTAGTCTGAGCCTGGTGCCTCAGCCTCCCGCCTGCTGGGTTGGCAGATGGGCACCACCATGTGCAGCGTGTTGGGGGCGTTGCTTGGGAGCGGATGGATGGAACGGGCCGGACCTTCAGCGCTGAGCTGTGGTTCAAGGGACCATGGCCTCCTGGATCCCCAGGCCCCCAGAGTTGCCAAGCCATTAAAGAGGCTTTCCCTTGGCAGCAGTGCCGGTTTTGGATTAAATATTCACCTAGGGCTCCCCAGCTCTGGGTTTGCTTTTGCTTTACAGGTTAGCACATTCAGAACGGTGACAGCTCCTCCTGGTCTCCCTTGCTGAGATGCAGGTGTTGCCCCACCTTGCCCTGTGCAGCCTGCTCCTGCCCCAGCTTGGCTTGCACACCGAGTGGTGTGAGGGGCGGGCAGGGGGCAGCCATGCTCAGATAGCTTGATTCACCGCCTGCCCGGACAGCTGCGCCACACTCCAAGACGGTTCACTTCATTAACACCCCGGGTGACAGCACAGGCCTGCACAGCACTGCCCCCTGCAGTTCCCTGCTTTAGGCCCGAGAGCTTCCGGGAGAGCTGTGAGCTGCTTTGTAGTAAATATTCTACCAGGCTTTATTTATTTTTAAATTTTGAGATAGGGTCTTGCTGAGTTGCTAAGTAGCCCAGGCTGGGCTTCAACTTGTGATCCCCATGACTCAGAGCGCTGGGGTGGCAGGCTTGCACCGCTGAGCTGGCTTCCCTGTCTTCACTTGGGCAGCAGCCCCAGCCTGTACCTTGGACAGTTTCAAGGACAGCTTGTCCTGCTCCATCAGTCAGGGTTCTCTGGACCAGCCTAGGCCTCATCCCGCCTGTGAGCAGGGTAGTCAGCTTTCTGGTGGCTGGGACCCAGTACCGAACACCCCACCGTACAGGGGCAGAGGCTGGAACTGGCTCGTGGTTTCAGGGGATTCAATGCATGGTCTGGCTCCAAGGCAGGACATCGTGGTGGAAGGTGGGGGAGCAAAGGTGCTTAGTTCATGCTGGCTGGGGGAGCAGAGCAGGGGACAGATGGGGGGCAGATATGGATGCCAGAGTTACCCTTCCCTGACCCACCAGACACACCCAGAAGTGAGCTGCAGCCACCCTCTTGGCGTATCCCAAGCCAGTCAGGTGGTTTAACTGCTGTACACCGTGGCCTCAGCCATCAGGACCCCGGTGTGGCTTCGGTTATTTTCTTTTTAATTAATTGAGCGTTTGCGATACAGTTCTGTAATCCTAGCACTCTGGAAGGCTGAGACAGAAGGGTCACCAGTTCAAGCCCAGCCCAGGCAATTTAGCAAAGTAGTGAAACTCAGTCTCAAAATAGGGGAGTCACTCAGTACAAAGGCCCTGGGTTCAATCCCCAGTGCTGTCAAAAAAACCAGGACATTTATAAGCCTTCTGGAGTACACTGGTGGGCAGTGTCACCCCAGGTTCTACAGCAGTTTGGAGAGCCAGTGGGAGGTGTTGGGGAGGGGCTGGGCAGGGCTCGGGTTAGTTATAACCTGTCAGGTGCACACCTGTGATCCCAGCACTCAGGAGGCTGAGGAAGGAGGATTGACGCAGGTTCAAGGCCAGCCTGGGTTGCGTTGTAGTGGGCTTGTTCGGGTCCCTCCAGCCTATGGCACAGGACATGTGGGACATTGCTGGGCCGTCTGGACCTACAGTGTCCTCAGCTGACTGTGTCTTACAGGTGCAGTGGCCAGCTACCATGGGCAAGCAGAACAGCAAGCTGCGGCCGGAGGTGCTGCAGGACCTGAGGGAGAACACAGAGTTCACTGACCACGAGCTGCAGGAGTGGTACAAGGGCTTCCTCAAGGACTGCCCCACCGGCCACCTGACCGTGGATGAGTTCAAGAAGATCTACGCCAACTTCTTCCCCTACGGTGATGCCTCCAAGTTTGCTGAGCATGTCTTCCGCACCTTCGACACCAATGGTGACGGTACCATTGACTTCCGGGAGTTCATCATCGCGCTGAGCGTGACGTCTCGGGGGAAGCTGGAGCAGAAGCTCAAGTGGGCCTTCAGCATGTACGACCTTGACGGCAACGGCTACATCAGCCGCAGCGAGATGCTGGAGATTGTGCAGGTAGAGGCCGCACCCGCCCCAGGTGTCCGGGCCGGGCTGCCACTGGCCGCTCCTGTGAAAGGGATCAGTGTCACCTGGCTAGAAGGCCTTTGCTAAAAGCCACCATAGAGCCAGGTATGGTGGCACTCATCTGTCATCTCAGGGAGGCCGAGGCAGGAGAATCTCAAGTCCAGCCTGGGCAGCTAAGCGATTTAGCAAGGCCTTCTCTCAAAATAAAAAAGGGGTGGGGTTGTAGCTCAGTGTCAAGGCCCCAGGGTCAGTTCCTAGGACTTCCAAAAAGAAAGGAAACACCAGCCATGGTAGTGCATATCTGTAGCCCCAGCACTCAGGAGGCTGAGACAAGAGGATCACCTCAAGCTCAAGGCCAACTTGCAATGCATGTCAATACCCTATCTCAAAAAACAAACACAAAGCAAAGCAAAGCACAGAAAGAAAGAGCCTGCATGTGTCAATCTTTGGTTGAGCGCTAGCAGAGGGTGTCAGTCAGCCCCACTTTTGTATCCTGCAGAGGGTGTCAGGCTCTGGGTTTCTCCATTGCTGAGTGCAGCAGGCTGATTTCCCCAGCAGCGCTTCCCGCTGGTGTCACGGGGTCCGCTCCAGGGCCCCTGTGCAACTGTGCGGCCCTGGGCAGGGTCAGGTGGCCCTGTGGGAGCCCGAAGCAGGCTGGGCTGTGGCCAGGAACCTGTGAGGTGGCTGAGCCCCCTGCCCTTGTCCCTGCTGCCCCAACACATCCCCTCAGTACCCTGTCCACACTCTTGCAGGCCATCTACAAAATGGTGTCATCCGTGATGAAGATGCCGGAGGACGAGTCCACCCCTGAGAAGCGGACGGACAAGATCTTCAGACAGATGGACACCAACAATGACGGTGGGCGCTGGGGCCCCAGAGCTCCTGCCTAGTCACTGGCACCATATCCCCACGCGTGTGTTGGGGCCGGTGGGTGTGCTGGTGGCCCCAAGGCTGCCAGGGGCTGGATCTTGGGATCCTGGGAAGCTCCTGAGCCCCTTGCCCTCACCCTGAAATGTGAGTCTCCTCAGATGCCCCAGAGTCTGGGGGACCCCATCAGGAACACGGCCACCTCATTTGCTGAGACCCTGGAGTCCACCGTGCAGGTCTGCTCTCATAGCACCACCTGGCGGCGGTGCATGCCTGTAATTCCAGCACTTGGGAGGCTGAGGCAGGGGATGATCAAAAGTTTGAAGCCAACCTGGGCTACATAGCAAGACCCTGTCTCAAAAATGCAAACAAACTTTTTTATTTGTTTTGTTTTGTCTTTTTTGAGACAGGGTCTCACTGTGCAGTTCAGGCTGCCCTTGAGCTCACTTTGCAGCCCAGGCTGGTCTTGAACTCGCAATGATCCTCCTGCCTCAGCCTCCTGAATGCTGGGATTGCAGGTGTGCGCCACTACGCCTGGCAGAAACAAACTTTTTTAAAAGGAAGGAAGGCGGGAGAGGAGGAAAAGAAAAACTGATGCATGAGAAAGTGTGTGTGGCATCTAAGGTGCGCCGGGTTAGAGTGAGGTAAGACCTCCAGCGGGGAGGCCAGGCAGACAGCCAAGAGCCTCCCAGACAGCAAGGGAGAGACTGCATCTCACAGGCAAGTGTGGTGCCGCATGCCTTCGATCCCAGCATGTTGGGAGACTGAGGCAGGAGGAATCAAAACTTAAGGCAATTTAGACTCTTAGAAAGATCCTGTCTCAAAATAAGAAATAAAAATAGATTTAGGGATGTATCTGAGAACAAAAGCCTCATCTTACTGAATTCCCCAGTATTCCAGGGAGAAAAAAAACCACTGTAAGCCAGGCGTGGCAGTGCACACGTATAATCTTACTTGGGAGGCTGAGGCAGGAGGACCCTGAGTTTGAGCCCTGCCTGAACCACATCTTGAAGGAAGGGAGGGAGGGAGCAACGGGGAGGAAAGAAGAAAGAAAGAGAGGGAGGGAGGGAGGGAAGGAGGGAAGCAAGCAACCATGGGAACCCCGTCACTGGTGTTATTACCCTTTGGCATCCACCTTTGGGCCCTGCCCCTCCACTGCCCTCCACCCAGCGACTGTCGCCCCACCCTAGGACAGCACTGGCACCAGCGTCTCGTCTTGGAGCTGCAGGCCCAAAGCACCTCGGTGCCAGACTTGGCTGTCTCTGGGTCTGGAGGGGATGGGGTGTGGCGTAGCCGGCTGCAGCTCCCTGCATTAGATATGGAGAGCGGTGCTCAGGGCAGACCCCAGCCAGCAAGGGGTCAAGCACCAATTCTGTCTGTCTGTCTCTTGGCCTCTTTCTGGTTTGCTGGTTCTGGTGAAGGAACCCGGGTTGCTGTGCCACGGAGCTCCATTCCCAGCCTTTTTCATTTATTTCAAAACAAGGTCTCACCAAATTGCTAAGTTGCTAGGATGAACTCAAACTTGTAATCCTCCTGCCTCAGCCTCCCTCCACACTGAGGTTACAGGTGGGCCCCACCATGTCCAGCTTCATAGATTTAAGTGACATGTGGGGTGATTGCTCTACAGAGTTTCCTCATCAACCAGTGTCTCCTGCACTGCTGAGAAGGAGCTTGGGATTGCCAGGTGCTTTGCAGAGTGGCCAAAGCTTAAAGGGGTGTTTGTATACTGTTTTGTCTTCTGTGAATGCTCTACAAGTGAGTGGACACTAGAAAACTCAAGGCTTTGGCCCCGACGTCGGCGCGGCCCATGTCTTCTTTTGTTTCTGGAGACAGGTCTCACTGTGTAGTCCAGGCTGGCCTTGAACTTGGGCAGTCCTCCTGCCTCAGCCTCCTGAGTGCTGGGATGACAGGCATGTACCCCCATGCCCAGCTTTCCCATCCCCTGTGGAAGCACAGAGACCCCAGAGCACTGCTGATCTTCTTGCGTCCTGTCTCTGCCCTGCAGGGAAACTGTCCTTAGAAGAGTTCATCAAAGGTGCCAAGAGTGACCCCTCCATCGTGCGGCTGTTGCAGTGCGACCCCAGCAGCGCCAGCCAGTTCTGAGGCTCGGGATGCAATACTGCACAACTCCCAGAAACCCAGGCTCGCCCTGCCGCTCTCAGCTTTGCTTGTGAAAGCGGACGCCTTCACCACCCTCTGGCTGTCCCTGCCCTGAGACACTCGATATGAGATGTGCAGCCCTGCCTGGGGCTGCACCTCCCTCCTCTGCCTGGCCAGTGAGCTGCTCCACCCGCCTACCCCTGGGGATGGGACCCCGCACAGGGCAGAGCTGCTGGCTCCGGTGGGGCTTCCGGGAGCGCTGAGGCCGCCATCGAGGTCACTTCTCGGCCGGTGGAGATGAAGGTGACAGGCAAGCCCTCCCTCCCGAGCATGGCCCACCCCCTCGTCCATCTGTGACCAAAGCGCTTGCTTGTGTCACCTGTGGTCGTTTACATATATAAGTTATGTGTCTGCTGAGGTGTGACGCCAGGTCCCCTATTTAAAGCCTCTGGCTGTGCAGCATGGTCCCGTAGCCTGTGGCTGTCTGTGGCTCTGCCTGGCCCGCTCCGCGCCCAAGAGATGCATGCTGGCCGGGGCGGGGCCACGTGGCCCTGTGCGCAGGCAGCTGTGTGGTTGTCCTTCCTGTTGATTGGTCTGGCATTTCTGGTATTAAAATGATCAAATAAACGAGTCCTGTGAGTGTCATGTGTCCAAGGTCACAGCCTTCGCCTCACTGTGGAAACGGTGAAGGCCACATTCCAAGCACAGGTGGGCCAGGCACCGGCAGGGCCTGCTTCTCTCCTTGCTGCCCTCCTTCCTCCAGTCCCCCAGCAGGTCTCCCCAGGGACATTGGCCCCCTGCCCAGAAGTCCCACAGCCTGGGCTGGGCGGACTCTTTGGCACACTGTGTCACTGAGGACAGGTCCCTCCCTGTCTGTCCCTGGCTCCCCTGTGCCCTGGTGGCCCCCACTGGGAGGCCTGGAGGCCATGTGCTCTGCATGTGCTCAGTGGGCTCCAGGCTCACAGCCGCCTGTGACCGTGCTGCTTTCACAGCTCTGCAGATCAGGGCGAGGCCAGATGACTGGCGTGGACTCTTGGCCAGGCTGCCAAAGGCTATGCTGGTGGTGCCAAGGTTGCTGCGGAGAGCAGAGTTTGCAGGAGGAAGTGGGGATGAGAGCTGTATACACAGGGCTGGGGACCTGAGAGAGGCAGGCAGATGGGCAGGTAGATGGACGGAAAGAAGGAAGTTATATTAGAGCAAGGCTTTGTGCACGCAGAGACACTCTGTGGGAGGGCTCTGGGCCCAGCTGTGCGTCCTGCAGATGCGTGCACACAGGCCCCCTCCCCCCGTGGATGGATGGGTAGCGGGTGAGTGGAAGGGGGATGGGTACATAGGCAGGTAACACCATCAGAATGTGGCCCAGGATGAGGCTCAGGCCTCCTTCCTTCACCGGGACTAACCATGTGCCCCCTCCCAGGGCCTGTGAGGCACAGGTGTGAGGGCTGTGGGGCCTACAGCTTAAACAAGGGGCGCTGCTGTCCCCTGGTGGCCACAGCCAGGAAGGCCAGCGTGTTGCCCCTTGCCCTCCCAGAGCCTGGCCCTGTCTGGTTCCCTTTGGGAGAGGAAGCCACCAGAAACCTGATGTGACCACATTGCACATATGGGCCCTCCCAAAATGGGCCTGGAGGGAGACACTTGAGAGAAACTGTAACAGCTTCTCAGTCTATGCATGTCTTCTGCCACGTACTTCTACTTGGTAAATCTGGGCACCTTTGTGAAACCACAACTGGGAGGAGCCTGCTCCTGCCCAGGGACCATGCACCGCCACCGTGGCTAGCCTGGCCAAGCATCTCCACAGCACTCCCTCCCCAACCGAGGTGGCCAGACTGGGCCAGACTGGGCCAGAGCAGAGACTGGGGGCTGCAGTGCTCAAGCTGACCCTGCCCGCTGCATGGTCCTATGCTTCAGTGGTCTGGGCGGGGGCCTGTTTCCAGGCCCTCATACCCTGGGTCCCACAGAGCCCGCTCTCCAAGAACACAGACCCTCCTGTCTAAACAGGAGTGGGGGGCACTGAGGCCTGCCCTCCCGGCCCATGCTGCCTGGTTCAGCAGCTGTCAGGACAGGTGATAACCAGCCTGCAGGTGGCCTCACCACCTGCATGGACAGATGGGCTCACTTCAACCTGCTGTGCTGCCTAGAGACCCCACTGCAGGCCCTGGGCCACATGACACCTGCGGCTAAAGGGCAATAAGGGTTGGGCCTCTGCTCCAGGCCGCCCTTCCCGTGCCCTACCTGGCCCATCCTCCCAGGGTGTCCTAATGTCCTAAGGTGACAGATGTAGCACGAGGCTGACAGAGCTCAGAGAGTTTCTGGTTTAACTTCTGCTGCAGGGATCAGTAGAGAACATCCAAGGCCGAACAGGAAGTGCTGACACCCAGTTTATTATTAAAGTTGGGCTGCCACATGCCATGTTGTCCCCACCACTGGAGAGGACGCCCACATGATCCCAAGCAGGTGCTGCTCTGGTAACTACAGACCTGGAGCACACTGAGGCTACACCCTACCCTGGTCACCTTCTCAGCACCCAGGGACGCTATGCTAGGCCTGGGCTGAGGCCCTAGCAGAAACTACCTGCAGTGCAGACTGCAAACATCTCTCAAACTCTGGAATTCTTTCAAGATGGCTTTATTTTCAAAACAGGTCACAACACTAAGCTTTCGGCCCACGCTGCCATGGCACAAGCTACAAATGCTTGCTTAGCAGTTGAGGGCCCTCTTTTGCAGTGTGTGTGAAAGTGAATAAAAATCCATATAAAACAAATATTCAAATAGTTTCCATAGGAACACAGATAAATGTGACTGTCTCCTAGTCTCCATGTGGCTGTGCTGGGCCGGCCCCACTCTTGTGAAGCTGCCTAGAACTAGCAGTGACAAAGCGGATAGAACTGAGCTCTGTGCCTGAGGCTCCAGGGGACTACACGTTGATGCTGGTGGAGGTGCGCGCCGCCGTGTGCCCCTTCATCTCGCTCTCCCAGGCACAGGGCACAGGCAGGGCCCCGACGTCCTGCTCCTCCACTCCAGGCGGGAAGCTGTGGCTCTGGATCCGCTGCACGAGCTGCCTAGGGGACAAAGCAGGGGGTTCAGTGCTGGCCAAACAGTGTGATGCCACAGGAAGCAGTGAGGCACTTCCACAGCCTGTGCCACTACAGAGCCTTCCCAGTAACTGGGCGTGAGCACTGTGTGAGGAGACACCTGAGAGTGGCACTGTGGGAGGGATCCTGGACTCCATACCCACCCACCCATCTCAGTGGGTCACTCGAGGTAGAATAAATTTTCCGAGTCTGGAAAGGGGCCAGCAAAACCCAGCTGGCTTCAATCTTCCTTGGTAAGGGGGTGCCAAGCCCAGAGCCTTGCACATGCCAGGCAAATTTCTACCGCTGACCTATGCCTCAGCCTTTCAGATTTTTTTCACTTTGAGACAGGGTCTTGCTAAGTTGCCCAAGCTGAACCTGTGACCCTCCTGCCTCGGCCTCTTAGGATGCCAGAATCCCAGGCACCTGTGTGCCCAGTGCCTCTTCCTGCCTGAAACCTTGCTCACCATGTTGGTCGCGACATCACGTAGTAGATGGTTGGCCTCTGGAAGCCATTAAAGGTGGAGGCCGCAGCAACGGTGTAGGCGCCCATGTTCTCGAAGAGCATCCAGTCACCCACGTGCAGCTCTGGCAGGTCGCAGCGCTCTACAATGCGGTCTAGGCCGTCGCACGTGGGCCCCCAGATGCTGGATGAGTAATGCTTCTCGTCGGGCTTGGGTCTCTGCATGCCAAGGAGCAACATAGCTGTTGGTGCCGCCCCTGGGAACCCTGCGGCACCCCCCCCCCCATGGCACAACTCACCTTCTGCAGAAGCGGCCGCACATGTGCATGGTCATAGAGAATGCAGTTGAACGAGCCGTAGACACCGTCATTCACGTAGTACATGAAGGTCGGCTCGCTCGCCTCCTCCTCATCTGGAAGATAGAGCCTGCTCAGCACCTGTCTGGGGTCCACTCCGGCCCTGGGAGCCGAGGCCCACACCTGCTCACCGTCCGAGCCAGCCTGCTCCTTCAGCACCAGCTTCTTGGCTATGATGTTCACTGCAAGGGTGAATGCCGACGCCACATAGTACCTGCCGGGCTCAGCTATGATCTGCACGCCTGAGTCCACCGGGAAGCACTTGTCCAGCGCAGGGTTGATCACACTGGTGATCTGTGGGGTGTAGAGTAGCCGCTCACTGAGGGGCTCACACAGAGGGCAGGACCCCATGGCCTCTCGGGACAGCACAGGGGGAGGCACAGAGCCAGAAAATCTGCCTCCCTGACCTGTCCTTGCTTCTGTCCCCGCTATCAGCTGTGCTGGCCTTTGAAGCTGTCATAAATTATGATTTCATCAAGCACTGGAGTTGATGAAGTTTAATTTAGCAAAAACATGCTGTTATGGTTGATACATTGTGTCAATTTGGGGAGTCTTGAGGTTTGGCTGAGTGATTCAGCAGAAAGCCAGGGTGCTTGCTTTATATATATTTTGAGCCTATACAAGAGGAGGCCATGGAGACTGTGTGAGAGCTACACGCCCCCTGGGTGGGGGTAGGCTGTTTACAATGTAAGGGAAGAGAAGAGGCTGCTTGCAGCCATTCCTCCCTTTTGCTGGTTGTTTTTGCTGTGCTCTGCTGCCATAAACAGTTTGCCCTCTGCCATGTGCCACTCTGCCTCTAAACCAGCCAAGTATGGACTGAGACCTCCATAAACTAAGCTAAATAAACCTTTCTTTCCTTCATTTTGGGTGTTGGGTATTTTGACTCAGCAACGAGAGAAAAGTAACCAAGACAAAATTTGGTACCAGGAGTGGGGTCGTTGCTGTGACTATACCAGACCATGTGGTTCAAGGGCCTTTGAAAATGGCTTATGGAAAGTTTAAAAAGATTTGGAGATGTTTGGTCAGAGCTCAGAAGACCAAAATGCTGATAAAAATCCTGCCAATAAAGACCAGGTTCGAGAGGTTTCTGTTGGGAAGGACTGCATTGGCTGTTGGACTCCAGATAATATGTTATGGCTTGGCAAAAAGTCTGTCTGCATTTTGCTCATATCCAGAGACTTTGCCTAAGACTGAGATTAAGGGCGACAACAAACTGATTAATCTGGCAAAAAAAATTTCAAGGCAGTCAAATGTTGGGGCAGTGGCATGGCCTTTGTTGGGAGCTTTTAGCCAGATTTATATTAACAATCAAGAGCAAAGAGCCCAGCAGGATAATTTAAAATGTTGTGAGTTTGGCCAAAAAGAAAGCTCCAGCAAAACTGTGGATTGCTAATAAGGCTAAAGAGCTCTCTATTGCTAAAAAGAAAGCCAGAGTGCCATGTTCCAAAATGGTGGCAGCAGCCACACCAGGTTCCAGAATGGAGGTGGCATAAAAAATTTGCTCCCCAAAATTAGATTCAGTTTGCCCAGTGATCCAGGCACTCGATCCCTATGGCCAAGAGAGAAAAAAGTTTGACTACTGCTCCAGATGACAGCAGTCCTTGGCATCATCCACGTGGCCCTGGCTTTAGATGCAAGAAAAATGCAAGAGTTCTGAGGTAAAAGAGGCTTCCACCCAGATTTCAAAAGGCCTGGGAAGCCAGGCAGTGTGCCCCTGAGAAAGCAGTATATAAAGCTGTGAGTGTAAAGCAAAAAGTGCCCTGCAGACCTCAAAAGTTTAAAAAAGACAGGACTGTGGATCATCAGAAAAAAGCTGCAAGGAGGGAACAAAGCGAGCCTGAGAAAAAAGCCATGGAGGCTATAACCACCAAAAGTGCCATAGGGGTGGACTCATGCAAGCCCTTTGGAGCTCACAACGTGCTCCAAGTTGCTTCAGATGCTAGATGTAAAATTACAGGACACAATGTGAGCCCTGCTGGATTTTAAAACTGCTTTGGTCCCAATGCTCTATATTTCTCCTGTTGGTGCCTTTTAAAATGGTAATGTTTATTTTGTGCCTTTAAATGTTGTGTTTAATTTTCATTTATACGGGGGCAAAATGTTATGGTTCTAATATAAACATGTCTTTATACCTAAAAACTGGTTTTATTTTTTTTTATTTTTATTTTTTTTTTGGCGGTACTGGGGATCGAACTCAGGACCCTGCGCTTGCTAGGCAGGCGCTTATTCCACTGAGCTATATCCCCAGCCCCTAAAAACTGGTTTTAAAAAATGTGTCTGGTTGACAAGTTGACAAGGGGTGAAATGTTATGGTTGATACATTGTGTCAACTTGGGGAGTCTTGAGGTTTGGCTGAGTGATTCAGCAGAAAGCCAGGGTGCTTACTTTATATACATCCTGAGCCTATAAAAGAGGACATGGAGACTGTGAGAACTACATGCCCCCTGGGTGGGTATAGGCTGTTTACAATGTAAGCAAAAAAGAGGCTGCTTGCAGCCATTCCTCCCTTTTGCTGGTTTTTGCTGTGCTCTGCTGCCATAAACAGTTTGCCCTCTGCCATGTGCCACTCTGCATCTAAACCAGCCAAGTATAGACTGAGACCTCCATAAACTATAAGCTAAATAAACCTTTCCTTCCTTCATTTTGGGTGTTGGCTATTTTGTCTCGGCAAGGAGAAAAAAATAACCAAGACACATGCCAACGAGGTAAAAACCCTTCCTTCTGCCTGCTCCACTTAACAAACGAGAAGGTATACCTATTTAAGGATTTGGGGGTGGGTTTTTTGTGTAATCCAGCCTGGTCTTGAACTATGTATATGTAGCCCAGGCTGGCCTCAAGCTCAGGGTGATCCTCCTGCTTCAGCCTGAGTGCTGACAGGTATGTGCCACCGTAACAATTATTAACCCAAGTACCATACGACCACTACTGCCTACAGCAGGAAATACCATGTCTAACAAAGCACAGAGTACAAGCTGAAGCCGGCCTCACTCCATAACCCACAGAAGCAGTTCTTTAGCTGGGAATGGACTGCTAGACCTCCGAGCAGGGCACAGGTTTCAGGGCAGAAGAAACATTAAATGCTTGTGCCCAGAGCACAGGATGGGTCGCTGGTGTCACAGCACGCTGGGGGTGGGGTGCCCCCCCCGCGGTGCCCCCCCACGCTGAAACACAGCTTGCACTCTCCAAGAAGAGCAAAATGCTAGATACACACTTGAAGCAGGGGAAGTTCACTCCCAAGTACATGCTCTGTTGTTTAGAAGACATTTTAATAAAGCAAATGCTAATTTGTTTCACTAATACCAGTTTCTTTTCTTCACTGAAAAAGAGTTGCATTCTTTTGTTTCTTCTAAAATAATTTTTTCTATCTAGGATTAGGACTCTTAACACTTAGGCCACTCTTTTAAGGTCATGAACCACAGTATAATAACCACCGTTATTTCCCACTTGTTATAAAACTCTTACGTTTTCACAAAAGCGTTCTTTATGTTTGATTATCTACTTGTATTATGTTAAATTTTAAAAAGAGAACATGCTGTTGAGGGAGCATGCCTGTAATCCCAGCACTGGAGAGGCTGAAGTAGGAGGATCACTAGTTTGAGGCCAGCATGGGCTACACAGTGAGTACAAGGACAGCGTGAACTGCACTGCCCTATCTCAAAAAAAAGAGAATATGCTAATAGCTACTGTATCTCAGAGTTTTATTACAAATTACCTCTTCAAACTTGAGCTTTGCATCCTCAGATCCAGGAAAGCCCCCTCCAATATCAAGCAGATACATGTGGAAGCCGACCTCAGCCTGCAGCCAAGAGCAGGTGTCAATCCGGAGGTGCTAACAGTAACCCCAGCGTGCAGCAGCTTGACTATAACCCTAGGGGCAACCCGGGCCACACTCACCCCTATGTCGAAGACACAGCGCGCATCTGCCACAGCCTGCACAAAGGTCTCAGGGTCAGTGCAGCCACTCCCCACATGGAAGCTGCAGGCAGAGGGGGAGCAGTCTCTTACCTTCTCACGCTCACCTGGCTGGCGCCACCTGGTGTCTTAGCTGCCCATGGCCACACCAAGACCTTACCTGACCCCGATGACATCGATATTCAGCTCTTTTGCCCGTTCCAAAAGGAGTCTGCTGGCTTTCAGTGTGGCACCAAATTTCACACTGAGGCGACAAACAGCTTTGGAGTCGTCAGTGGCAATCCGTAAGACCAACCTGCAAGAGAAGAGCATGTCCTGCACCTCAAGCCAGAAAACTTCTCAGAACCTCAGTCAAATAGAGCCCCATGCTAAGTGGGGGCCATGGCTCTGAGCTCTGTAAACTGCATTCTATGAACTTGCCGAGGGGGGCTCACTTCCCTTTCCAGGAACTGGAATTCCACCTGGTCTGAGAACCTACACTGCCTACTCCCTCAGATGGAGGGCAGAGACTTACTTGGCCTTTGGATGCGCCCGGACCACTTTCAGCAGCTCGACTTCACTATCGAAGGTCATCATCTGGACCCCACTGCTGGCCGCATACTTGATCTGTGACACCTGCTTGCAAGGGTTGGCGTAGATGATCCTCTCTGGGGGCACCCCGAGACTCTGCACCAGCTGGATCTCCATCTGAGGGGGCAGAGGGGTCACATTGTCTGTGCGTGGTGAGCAGTACACAGGAGCCACCTGCAGCTGCCTTTCCTTAGCATCCATTGTCCCAGACAGTCCTGCCCCCTGCAGGCACTGCTGGCTGTCACCCTCAAAGCCCGCCTCCCTCTGCACCTTGCTTGCGCAGTCAAATCCTGTCCCGATGGCTGCGAGGGTCTTCACAATGGCTCTGCTGTCATTGCACTTGACTGCATAGAAGGGGGTAACTCGAGGGAGAGCTTTCCGCCAGCGCAGATGCTTCTTGAGAACGTCCCCAAGGTCTGCGACATAGAACGCATCCTTGTCATCCTGAAAGGAGAGGGGTCCAGGTAACCACGGGCAGCTCTGCAACATGCACCTCCCTCTTGACCCCACCACTGGACTGTCATTATCACCAATGACCACCACCTTGGAAAGCCCAGGCCCCAGACCCAGTGCCATCGGCCTTACTTACAGAGAATGAGACCTCATTGATTTTCTGGTCCAGGATGTCCTTGGCTGTGAAGCCTTCATCCAGGAAGCAGCAGTCGAACTCCTCACTGCGGGCGCTGGTCATGGTTTCTCCACACCTGGGAAGGCAGGGGAAACTCATTCCTGAGGCCTCAGTTTAGCAGTGGGGCCCTCACTTTGAGGCAGGGCTTGGCACTCACCTGGAAAACTAGGTGATGGAATTTGAGGACCCTTGTGGCTCCTCACAAGGCTGAGGCTCCAGTAACTCTAAGCCCCACGTCCTCAGGGCAGCCGAGAAATGTTCTGAAAAGAGAACTGAGTCTGAGTCTGCCTTCTGCCGCAGGCCACCACAGGCAGAAAGCAGGGCCACGCAGTGGGGCCCGGGACAGAGCCGAGGGCTGATGGCATGGGGTCCCAATCCCACATTTCAAAACAAGCAGTTCAAACATGGAAGCCCCAAATACAGACCGCAGCCTTCCCAGGTCTGCCTGCACTTAGCTCGCCGCTGAGACAAGTGGTTTTTCGTCTTGTTTTCCGACACTGCAGACTGAGCCAGGCCTTTCACTGGGAGCTCCACCGAGACAAGGTCTCACCAGGTTGCCTGGGTGAGAACTGCACTTACGGTCCTCCCGCCTAAGCCGCCCAAGGAACATTAGTTTGGTCAGCTTTACTTCAGAGCTGTCTCGGCTCTTCAGAAACTTGAAAGGATTACAGCAACAGATACGAGGCAGGAAGACACCCTCCTCCCACCTCAGAGAAATTCAGAAGGACTTTTCCTGCTTAGGCAGCACTGTGGAAATATCTAGACCATTCAGTTTACCCAGCGCGCGCCAAAGAACTTCCGGAGCTAATTCTCTGACGTTCGCTGCAGTTACCTAATCATAAATCGGTACTCTTGAACCAGACTTTCCTACCAAATTAGCAGTTCCGGGTCTCCCAGCCCCCCACCCCCACAGTTGTGAACGATCCCTACCGCCATATGGGAGTCTGCAGCTAAGAAAAGTAAGCCAGAGCACCACGGTAGTAATAAAAGCCCGTCCTCGGCTTTCACTAAATGTGACACCGGCAGATGCGTTATCTTAAAATTGCTGACTTAACCTGTCCCAATTTCGCCTGGCGGGGCTCCTTTCCACTGTGGGCCCCACTTTGGTGCTGCTGCGAGGGCCACTCCGGGAGGCCGGTAACAAATCCAAACCCGCCGCGCGGCTCTCACCAAAGCCTCTGGCACCAAGGACCTCCGGGTGCCCAAATCACCCTAGGGAAAGCTTTTCCAAGCCGCCCTATAAAAAACCCTTAGGCAGTAACATACTCTGCGTCCTGTGAAACAGCTCTGAATCAAAGGCAACTTAAACATGAATGGCTTTATTTCTTCAAAAACAGCCACTACTTAGTATTTTGTTTTTCTGGGTGTTTTTAAAGCTTTACTTGAGTAACTTATGAGAAATTTTACTTATGCACACAGATTCGGTCTCCAAGACAATTAGCACAAGCTGGTATGCTGGAAGAGGCAGGAGCTCATTTAAACACAAACTTACAAGAATCTCCCGAGTCAACCGAACTCTGCCCCATTTCAGGCCCGAGTAAAGCAAGCCAACACATTCTTTGTCTTCGCCAGACTCCTGAGCGCCTCTGCCTCTCACTTTCACCGTCACCGGATTGAGGGTCCGCAATCGCACCACCGCCTCTTCGGTAACCCTCACGGCTGGCTCCTGGGTGCAGCCGGCTCGCAAGCCAAGTTTTTTCCTTTTTGGGGTGGGGGGCGCGTTTCAGATAGGGCCTAGCTGTGTAGACTAGGCTGGCCTCGAACTAGCGGTGTTCGTCCTGGCTCGGCCTCCACAACGCTGGAATTACAGGCACTCGCCACCTCGCCCAACTTCTTAAGGGGGCTAGGCGTTTCACTTCAATCATTAAGTCAGAGTCTTTAACTAAACCCTTCAGCCACTGCCTTCCCACAGTCCCTCCTGGGCTATCTGAGCGGAGCAATTCCCGCAACCTTCGTCCATTGGTGTCACCTGCTCTGCGCACACAGCAGCAGTTAAGTACTGAAAACCGCAGGGGCCGACGGGCCCTCAGGAGACCGGGCCAGGGTGGCCGCGAGGGGCGACCCCGCGGCCGGAAAAGGGGTCCATGGGGTGGCGAGGCCCTGCGACCACGTGTCACCCGCCGGCCCGCACACGTGGCCTCCCGCCCGCGCCCGCTCACCTCGCTCAGAGTGCCCGGGCGCCGCGGGCCGGCCCCATGGAGACGCGCCGGAGCCGGGACCGGGCGAGACGGTCCGGAGCCGGAGCCGGAGCCGAAGCCGAAGCCGAAGCCGGAGCCGGAGCGAGCGCCAAGCCGCGGCGCTAGACCGCCCGCCGCCCCAGCCGCCGCGCTGCGCCCGCCGGAGGTGCCGGCCCGAGGTGGCGCCGAACCGCTGGCTGAGGGCAGCCGGAGGCGGCGGATGCGGGGACTGACAAAGCCGGTGGCGCCGCGCCGCTACTTATATGCCACGCGCGTCGCCAAGGAGACGCACCAGCTCAAACCAGCCGCGATCGGTTCCGGCCGGGAGGCGGGGGCGGGGCGGGGGCTCGGCCGCGGCCGGGGCCGGACGCAGGAGCGGGGGGGGGGTAGGGGCGTGGCGCGGGAGGGTAAACGTCAGGGACAAGAGTGCCGCCTGGCCCACTCGTGCCCGTCCACCCTCCTGCGCCCCAGGGCCTCGCGCCCGCCGCGCCCTCCAGACCCACTTCGCCACCCTGCCAGCCCCCGCATTGAGCCCACGCACGCGCATAGGCACTTTGTCGCCCTTACTTGGCCAGCCCAGATCGCGCACGCGCACCCCGCCCGTAGACCCCCTGCGCCTGCCGCTATTTTCCAGCCCACGCACGCGCACTACGGTGCCGCCCCGGGCAACGGGGGTGCGAGTATTAGCGACTTGCTCGCTTTCAGCGTCTGCAGCCACGTAAAACTATTTTCCCTTTGGCATTCAGTGCCTGATTCCCTGGGGCAGAAAAACGAAATCGTGGTGCGAGCTGAGTCTCGGGGCTTGTGGGCCACGTGGACGCGGTGGAGCGGACTCTGCACTCTGCGCCCGGGCACCACCAAGCTGGAGATGGGCTGGAAGCGTTTCTGGTGCAGCTCGGCGCCCTCCGCCAGGGAACCTGGGAGGCAAAGCGGGGAGAGGGGGCGGAGGGTCCCCGCACGGTGGCCAATGGCTGGTGGGTCTCCTAAATTGCGCACGCTGTACTCGAAGTTATTAAGACACTCCTGCCTCAGCCTCCCAGGGTGCTGAGATTTACCCTTATTTTGGTAGGGAGAGGTTACCATTTTTTCCATGAAGACAAAATCCAACCAAGGAGCTGGGCGTGGTGGCCCACTCCAGTAATTCTAGCACTGGGGAGGCAGAGACAGGAGTACCACTGAGTTCGAGGCCAGCCTGCGCTACATAGCGAGACCCTGTGGAGGAAAAAAAAATCCAGCAAACAGGCTATGATCCGCGCTAGGGTGTGGTGAGGTTAAAGTGTAACTCTAGCCCCGCCATGCAGAGGTTTGGGGTGCAGGGGGAACCCTGGAGGAGTTAAGTCCTACCTGGACGAGTCACCTCCTTTCTCTGGGCCTCAGTACCAGGATCTTTACAGCTGCCCAAGCCCGGGAAGTGTGTAAAAGACGGCCCTGGTACTGCACCAGATCCAGGGCATGGTCTGAATGCCAGCGTCACGAATGTGCGTGTGAAGGGAAGCCGGAGCTGCCCTTCCCAGCCGGGCAAGACTTCCGCAGAAAAGCCGTGGAGTCCTTAAAACTGGGCCATTGGTGCGCTGGGGGAGGAGGGAGCTGGCTGCACCCTAACAAGCTTGATTCTTCCCGCACAGAGAGAGCGACAGCCTGAAGCAGTAGTATGGGACTTTCTCTTTTTTCTTGCCCTGGGGATTGAACCCTGAACCTTGTCCTGAGCTGCATCGCCTTCCCTTTGTTTACATTTACTTTGTGATAGAGCTTTACTGAGTTGCCCAGGTTGGTCTTGAAATTAACATCCTCCCGCCTCAGCCTCCCTGAGTGCTGTGATGACAGGTGCGCACCATGGGGCCTGGCTTCCTGGGACGTCTTTGTTTTCCGCTCTGTGAGGAATGCGGTCCTCCCTCAGTGCCTGGCTCCCAGGGCAGCGGGTGTCTTGCGTGTGGGGCCCTCTGGCAGCCTGGCAGGATAGCAGGATGGTGATGCCACGTTAGCCTTAGGAGGTTGACTGGTACAAAGCTCTTGAGCGCTGGCCAGGTGGGGACCGCGGCACAGGAAGGAGCCAACAGGCTTCCTGGCATAGACGCCTGGCAGGCTCAGGCCGAAGAATCCCCGGCAGCAGGTGTGCAGGGCCACGGGCTGAGTCAGAAGATGCAGAGATCCCAGGAGGTAGCTCCAGTGACTGGGCCGGCCTGAGTCAGGTGCAGGGCTTCGCTGTCTTTCCGCGATTGTGCGGGGCCGCACCCTCTGCCTGCCTGCTTTCCCTAAGGGAAAAGCACTGAGAGCTGGGGCGTAGCTCGGGTGGGGGCACCAGTGCACGGTGTGGACGGATGTGCTGGCCTCCCTCCTGGCACTGCACAAGTCAGAAAGAGCAACATATCTCTCCCTTGTGAGATGGTTGATAGCAAATCCCTAAAAGTTACTCTGATGTGGAGCGTTTTGTTTCGTTTTGTTTTGCTCTTGAGATAGGGTCTCGCTACAGAGGTCAGGCTGGCCTTGAGCTCACTGCTAATCCTCTAGCCTCAGCCTAGAGGGTTACAGGTGTGCGCCACCACACTCAGCTTTTTCTTAAGGTTTTGTTTTTGTTTTTGTTTACCTGAAAGGGCTTATCCATCTTTAGTGGTTACAGATTTAAGAAGTCACGCTGATGTGGTGTTAGGATATTCGAGGTGGAGGGCTTTCTGGAAGGCGAGTTTTGTGTCTTGCCTACGTATCCACAGTCACATTCTGCCTTACTGAATTGTTTTTCTTTCTTGCTGTCATTTATTTCTCTTCTGGGGGTTGAACCGATGGCTTTTATGCTCAGCTACACCTTCAGCCCTTATTTTTTTATTTTGAGATAGGATCTTTTTTGTTTTTGTTTTTTTGAGACTGGGTCTTGCCATGTAGTTCAGGCTGGCCTCCAACTCCCATTGATCCTCCTGCCTCACCCTCCTGAGTGCTAGGATTATAGACGTGTGCTACCATGCTCAGTTTGAGATAGGATCTTGCTAAATCACTAAGTTTCCTAGGCTGAGGTTGAACTTGTGATCCTTCTGCTTTCAGCCTCCCGGAGTGCTAGGATTATAGGCCTGCGCCTCCATGCCCAGCTCCAAGTTTGTTTAGAATCGTTTGGAGAGTTGACAGCAGCGGGGTTCACAGCACCGCACCGCTGCTCGGAAGTTCCTCCCTGTCCTCCATCTTGGCAAGGGCCCCGAGAAAGCAACCGAGCACAGCGTGCCTGATCACATCTGGATGTGTGACAACTGTGTCCTGGGCTCAGTATTCCCAGGACTCTGGCCCCACCCTGGAGTGGTTTGCGGTGTTTGCAAATGGCCGGGCTTCCCTCCCTGGGAGGCTGAAAGTGGCCACCTGTGTCTGGGGTGCATAGGACATGCCCAGGGCAGGGAAGGCCCTGCTGGGGAGGCCCTGGCTGAGCCATGGTGGCATCACCACATTGCATGGAAGGGGCAGGGTGTTGCCTGGCGTCACAGCCCTACCTGGCCCTGCCTGGTTGGTTCCCTGGGAAGGAGCGGGTAGAGGCCAAACACCAGTTGGGCCTCTGGCCTTTTTCATTCCTCCAGTGGCTGATGTCTGGCAGCACCTTGCTCTTCCAGCCCCAAGTGTGCTTGCCTGGATTCCCCGGATTGCGGGAAGCTGAGACGGGAAGATCCCAATTTCCAGCCCAGCCTGGTAAATTTAGCAACTCAGCCAGACCCTGCATCAAAATAAAAAATAAAACTTGGCTGGTGATGTGGCTCTGTGCAAAGGTGTGACCTCCCACCTGTCTGCTGCGCTGTGATTTCCTCATGGTCCTTCCTAGCCCAAGACCAGCGCACAGCAGTCCCCAAGGCTGGGTGTAGTACCTTCCGGGGCCAACCCTCGGCTGCCCTTCTTCCCCTCCTGACAGCACCTGCAGAGTGGCCTCCTGGGTGCAATTTCTCTGGCGCCCGGGTGACTCCCCAGGACTCAACAAGTTACAGCACCTCTGCTGCTATGTTTGCCACTGCCCCATTTTCCTGGGGGCCCCACCCTCTCGGGCCTCACCTCAGGAAGCCCCACAGCCAGCAGGGAGTATCCCTGCCTGCCTGCCTTCTGTGGCAGGCAGAGAGCAGCGTGTGGGCCCTTGCACAACTGGGGCTTGCAGGGCAAGCACAGGGCAGCTGGCTGCTAGGGCTTGGGGTGCTCCAAGTGCAGTCTCCCTGCCCTAGAGGACCTCATCATCCACAGAGAGGCCACCCTCAGGACAGTGGTCACACCAGCCTCTACGCTAGGGACTCAAACGTGTCAGAAATGGCTCCAAGACTTGGGAGGCGGAGGGAGTAAGGTTGCACATTTGAGTCCTGGCTGGCAAATTAGTGAGACTCAGCTGGGTGTTGTGCACACCTGTCATCACAGCACTCAAGAGGCTGAGGCAGGAGGGTCACTGTGAGATTGAGTCTAGCCTGGGCTACCTAGTGAGTTTGAGGCCAGCTTGGGTTACATAGTAAGACTCTGTCTCAAAAAAAAAAAAAAAAAATTAGTGAGGCTCTCAAAATAAATTTAAAAATAAAATAAAGGGATAGCCAGGCATGGTGGCAAACACCTGTAATCCCAGCACTCGGGAGGCTGAGGCAGGAGGATCATTTCGAGTTTGGGACCTGCCTGGGCTACAAGGTGTGCCCTAGGCCGGCCTGAACTGCATAGGAAGACCCTGTCTCAAAAATGCCAAAAAAAAAAAAAAGGCTAGAGTTGATCCTCACCAACTCTAACCACCCTAGTCCCCCAAAGAGGAGGGGAGAGAAAGAACAGCCAGCTTCCTACCTCCTCCTGGCTGAGGCCAGCCACGCCCTTCCCAAGGCATGTCAAGGTCTCTCCTCAAGACACTTCCTAAGAAGAGAGTTCCAGTAAGCACGATGTGGCTTTTCAGGTTGGTTTAAGCAACAAGGAAAATCTGCCACAGAATGTACCAAGTCTGGGGCGGGGAGGCTCTGGTCTCTGTTTACTTGGAACCTCAAGAACACCAAAGACCTACATTCCTTCTCCTCTTTCTGTATCTCGAGTCTAGGTGGTGGCTGACCCAGCTCCCTTTGTGGATCCAAAGTGGTTGCCCCTGCTCCAGGCATCACCTACAGATACAAAGTGTGTGGACAGGGGAAGGGCATTGGCCTGGGGCCTTTATACTGAGCACCATCCCCAGCCCTTGTTTAATTTTTATTTTGAAACAGGTTCTCAGTCACTAAGTGGGGCTCCCATGAAGAATGAGGCTCCTTGGAAGATCCTATCTGTTACAGTTGTGTGCGTCACTACACTGAGGTTCAGCCCAGCCCTCAGAATGCATCCTTATTTGGAGACAAGCTCTTTGTGGCTATAACCAGATCAAAATGTGTTTATAAGGGTGGGTCCAAATACAGTACCACAGTTTCTCACCAACAGGGTTTGTGACAGAGAGGCATTCAGGCGTATGCACTGGAGGAGCCTATAGGAAGATGCAGAGGCTGTCAGTGTGACCCTGCATACACCAGAGAGGAAGCAACCCAAGCTGGACATAGTAGCACACACGGGTACTCTTAGCACCTGGGAGGCTCCGGCATGAGGATTGCCAGGACCTCAAAGCCAGCCTGGGCTCCATAGTAAGACCCTGTCTCAGAAAAGAAAAAAAAAACCCTCAGCACCTGCCCTCCATAACAAAGGTCTTGTCCAAACTGTTGGTGGGTGTGCACCAGGGTGAGTGGCCAGAATTTGAGGCTATAGGGCCCAAACCCTGCAGAGATCCTGAGTGCTGGACAAGGGCTGGAGGTCCCAGGGAGAACCAGGGCCAACGTGGATGGGGCACTTGGGGAGCCTCCGTCGTGCAGTGCGGAGCCTGCAGCTCAGCCTGGACATCACAGCCACAGCCCTGTGAACCAGCACTGTTCAGGGCCAAGGCAGTTTCTGGAAGGAGTATTGTGTGGGGTGACAGTACTGTAATGATAACAAGCACAGATCATTTTATTATGATTTTAAAATGATCTTTGAACAAAGCAGGTCCTTGCCCGGAGGGAGGCAGCCCCACCTCCTGCCTTTCCCCAGCACAGGTCAGCACTGTGGAGCCTGGAGCTGTGTAGTTCCTAGCCCTGGCGGCCTTGGGGTCCTGGGTGGCTCCGAGCCACCTTGGGTCTGGGGGCCGCAAGTTCACAGCAGTAGGATGCAGAGTCAAGGCTGGGGGACTGCTGTGAGCACACTGAGGGCCAGCGTGGGCTTATTCTACTCTTCTCTGGTCTGCTTCTGCAACTGCCTGAGTCCCTTCCCCTCCCCAGGACAGCTTGCACTTAGATATGTGTGTATTCTTTCTCTGGGCTGGGGAGTTTTCGGGGTGGGTGTGGTAGTGCATAGCCATAATCTCAGCACTCAGCTAGCTGAGGCAGGAGGATTGCTGCGAGCTCAAGGCCAACCTGAACTACATAGCAAGACCCTATCCGCCCCCCCAAAAAAAAGGAAGGAAAAAACATTTTTTGGAAATAGGTTCTTGCTAAATTGCCCAGGCTAGGCAACCCTCCTGCCTCAGCCTCCCAAAGAGCTGGGATGGCAGATGCATCCCATCATACCTGGCGTGTGGATTGAAAGTTACATAGTGAGGATGGGAGCCTCATAGCCCTGTTTGAGGACAGCCCTGGGGTTGGATCATTGGCACCTACAGATGCTGGGTGTGACTTGGGGCCCCTGGGGGGCTCCAGGTGACACGGAGTAAGATGCAGATCCACTTTTGCCTGTTGCTCTGGGCCCTCGGGTTGGTGGCTAGGGAAGGTCCTTTCCCTCCCAAGGGTCCTGCCTTCCCTGTAGCTGATGGTACATGCCTGTATTCCTGTAGTCTGGGAGGCTGAGGCAGGAGGATTCCAAATTCCAGCACAACCTGGGCAGCTCAGCAACGCAGCAAGGCCCTATCTCAAAATTTATATATTTTATATATATATATATATATATTTTTTTTTTTTAAATTAGGGGTAAGGATGTAGCTCAGTGCAAAGGCCCTGGGTTCAATCTTCACCACTAGAAAAAAACAGGAGCCAGGTGTGGAGTTTCAATTCCACAGTCCTAGCTACTCAGGAGGCTGAGGCAGGAGGATCTCTTGAGGGCAGGAGTTCAGGACAAGCCTAGGCAATATAGTGAGGTACTACCTCTTAAAAATAAATAAATAAGGAGGAAAATTTTTGGTGGAAGGAAATACATGTTCAGTGCAGAGTCTGACTGTCTATAATTCCCTTTTGGTGAGATTTATTCTGGAACTGGTGCTGGGTGGTGAACTCCTCTCCCACTGGTCCTAGGACTGAGGGACACATGGTCCCAAGGGCTCATTTCCAGTGCATTGTTTATATTTTATTTTGAGCCAGGGTCTTGCTAAGTCAGTCAGTTGCCCAGGCTGAGTTGGTACTTGGCATCCTCCCGCCTCAGCCTCCCAGAGTGCTGAGATCACAGGCATGTGCCACCACACCGGGCTGTGGGTCTGTATTAGATGCCGGGCAGTGCCACTTGATGTTGTGGTGATGAGGTGTTGTGTCCCTCTGCTGTCCCCTGTGGCTGCTGGCAGCCACACATAGACCTCAGATGCTCCAGATATGGCTAAAAAAAAAAAAAAAATTAAAATTAAATTTAAAATAAAAAAAAAACAGATATGGCTCAGGGGTCTGAGGCAGGGCATTCAGTTGTGTGGCATTTGAATGACCCTCGGCACACAAGGCCATGCTGGTGAGTGGCCTGGAGTTGCAGCCCACAGCTCATAGGCAAAGCCACAAACCGTGACGCAGTGTTTGTGATGGTACTTGCACGGGGCAGCCAGGGTGGTCCCCAGGACTGCAGTCCCTGTCCCCAGCCAATGAGAACTGTGTTCTCCAAGCTGGTGTGGTGGCATAGGCCTCTTGTCCCAGCAGTAAGAAGGATTGTCCATGAGCTTGTGACCAGCCTGAGCTACAGAGCAATACCAGGTCTTAAAAAATAAAGCAAAGCAGAACACAAGAAAGAACTGTGCTCTCAGTGCTCCCTGAAGCCCAGGCCACACCCACTTCAGGAGGAAAGTGCCCTGTCCTTCTCTGCAGGGGCTGAGCGTGGCCCAGTCTGAGCCACCCATGACATAATTTTAGCTTTAAAGCCACCTTTTCCTCACCGCTGCACAAAGACAATGTCTCCTGCTCATAAAACCAAACCCCTCATTACACAGAACGACTCCCCTGGCGCCCTCCGCTCCTGCGCAGCACACGCCAACCGCACACAGGCGCGGGACCCGGTGATGCTGGGGACGACTCCCAGTGACTTCAGTGCAGCTCACAGACAGCCTGCTACGGTGGCCCCTGGCCCGCGGGTGGAGCTGCCGTCGCCGCCTCCACTGCCTCCACGAGCTTAATTGCACAAGGAGCGCCTGTGTCCTTAGGGAGTGGGAAATTTTTTGAGTGCTAAGCACTCCCTGGGGCCACCAGGATCCGGTACTGGCATGCGATCAAATTGTTTCCCTACTGCAAATCCCGTGAGCCTGGGAGGCTGCCGCTGCTGACCAAATGGGCTCTAGAGGTCCCGACAGGCTGACTTTCTCCAGGCCTAAAACTGAAGCAAAGCAGCTGGGTGTGGTGGTGGTGCACACCTGTCACCCCAGCACTTGAGAAGCTGAGGCAGGAAGATCTTGGTAAGTTCAAGGCCAGTCTGAACTGTGCAGCAAGACTCTGTCTCAAAAAAGCAGATAAACTTTGTTTGCAACCCACCTTCTCCCTTGGGTAGGGTGTGACCTGGGAGAAATGATAGTTCTCTGCCTCAATTTCCCCAGGTGGTAAAATGGGGACAGTGATATCTAGCCATCAGGAGGACTGCTTTTTCATTCCATTCATCTCTGTTTCTAACTCATATAAATAATTGTTGAAATGCCACAGTCATCAGAGTTGATTCTCAGATGTTAGGGCCATGCTAACTGTAAACTTCTTGTTTTCTTGAGACACGGTCTTACTATGTAGTCCAGGTTGGCCTTGAACTTACAGTGATCCTCCTGCCTCAGCCTTTTATTTTTTTTGTATCAGGAATCGAACTCACGACCTCACGCTTGACACACAGGCGCTGCACCACTGAGCTAAATCCCCAGCCCAGCCTCAGCCTCCTGAATGCTAGAATCACAGATGTGCCTCACCATGCCTGGCTGAATTTATCACTTTTAAGTGAAGCTCGTCTTATTTTGGTTTGACCTGGCTCTTCTTGGTGAGCACCTGTGTCCAGATGGGCAAGGGCACGTGAGCACCTCTACGAGTTTAGCCGGGCACAGGTAGGTTAGTGCTGCAAGCAGAAGGACAGCAGTGGCCTAGGAGGGCTGGACCCACAGCCCCTGGGACACATTTTGTGTCTGTGAACTGCGAAGTTACCTGGTGCTTCCCTCCGGTTTCTGAAAGGGATGCCGTGCTGGCGCTGGGTCAGTCTTATGGTGAGATTTGTTCAGAGTGAAGGGATGAGCTGGATGTGGTGGCGCATACCTGTAATCTCAGCTCTTGGGAGGCTGAGGCAGGAGGATTGCCACAAGTTTGAGACCAGCCTGGGCTACAAAGTGAGCTTAAGGCCAGCCTGAACTGCAAAGCGAGATCCTGTCTCAAAAAGACAAAAAAAAAAACAGAGTTAGGGGGTGAAGCTCGGGACATGTTTCACTCCCAGGGCAGTGGCAAGCCGCTGCTGGCCTCCAGCGGAGTGAGTGTCATTTGTAGGCCCAGCTGGGAGCACAAAACCCACCTGGGAGCAGGTTGGGGGCAGAGCCAACCTCTGGTCCCATCTGGAGTGCCGCAGGCTCTGCATGGCATCTGGAGAAGCGACCAGGCACCCAGGCGTTGCTCTGCTGCTGGTGACATCCAGTTCTACTCCTTTCCAAGAGCACCAGCCCTGTCTGCTGGGGGACAGTTGGGAGGGGCTTTATTGTACTCACAATACAATAAAGGTGAAAGTAGCCCAATAAGCAGAGTGGCCAAGAGGTTCAAGATACGAGGGAAAGCGGGCATGGTGCCTGTAATGCCAACACTCTGGGAGTCTGAGGCAGGAGAATGACAAGTTTAAGCCCAGTCCGGGTGGCTTAGTGAGACCCTGTCTCAAAATAAAAAAATAAATGAAGAGGCTGGGGCCAGAGCTGAGAGCCTCCCAAGGTCCTTCAGGTGGGGAGCTGCACTCAGGGTGGACTTGGGTGTGGGTGGCGGAAGGCGTGGAGGGGTTAGGAGGGGAAGGTGACCACAGGGCTGTCACTGTCCTCGCTGCTGAGGGAACCCCACAGAGGGAGGGCTGCTGTCTCGGGGTCAGCACGTGAGCGAGGTTCCAGCCCTTGGCCCAGCCTGGATCCGGCCGGAAGAAGGGTGGGACGCCCATCCCTGGCCGGCTCCATCTGGCATTGCGTCGGGGAGCCCTGGACTTGAAGCTGTGGAGGCTGGAGCAGGACAAGGCAGCACCGTACTGGAGCCGACAAGGACCCAGTCGCAGACCAGAAGGGCAGCAGCGTGCCGTCCACAGCAGGGCCCGCGAGCCACTCCGCGGTGCTGTTCCCTTTGGTGAGGTGTGGCGGGGCTTCGAGGCTCCAATCCGTGATTCTGGCAAAGACAATGAGGAAATAGCTGGCGGCGCCGGCCCGGCCCTCCGCGCTGCTCATCTGGGGACAGTGGCCCCAGCTGATGTCTCCTGCCGGCCAGAGCCTGTGCCGTGGGCGTCAGGGGCCCTCTCTCAAGAGAGCCTCCTGCCCGTGTGTCTCCCTGCTGAGGAAACTGAGGCCTCGAGTGGTCAGGATCCACCTCATATTTACCCAGGGGCAGAGAACCGGCTCAGATCTGGGCTCTTCCCTCTGCAGCAACGAGGCAGGTGGAAGGAAGGGTGGCTGCGGGTCTCGCCCTCAAGAAACAACACAGGTAGCCAGTAAGGACAGCCAGCTCTGAGGCCCCTGGGCCGCTCACCCCTGTCCCCGACCCACCCAGCCTCCTGGTGGGCTCGAGGAGTTGTGCACTGTGTCCCTCGGAAATGTTACCATGGGCGATGTGGCTCTGAGGCCTAGATGGGGCCCGGGTGTCAGCTGGTTGGTCAAGCTAAAACTCAGTTGGGACTCTGGTCCTGTCAGTGACCTTGACTATGCTCTTTACTTTTTTCTTTTATGTCTTTTTGAGACAGGGTCTCACTATGAGCCAGGCTGGCCTTGAACTCACAGTGATCCTCCTGTTTCAGGTTCTCTCCTGAGTACTGGGATGACAGGTGAATGCCACCACACCTGACTCTCTTTACTTTCTGAACCTCAGTTTTCCTTATCTGTGAAATGGGCCTAAAAATGGGACTAACATAGCCACTCCTCCAGCTGCCAGGCTGTAAGATTTATTCTGGGGAGGTAGCAGAGGGCCCACTGCTACCAGCAGCACACCTGGACCACAGCCCAGGCCTGGTAGACTCCAGAAATCAGGAAGGAGGGCTTGCTGGGGCTGGGGGTGCACAGCAAAAGCTTTGGGGTCTGAGAAGTGGGTTTGCTGCCTGAAGATAGGCCAATCCCCAGGGGCGAAGCCTGTGACTCAGCCGATAATTCCCCATAATGCCTGCAAGCCACCCAACATGTATTTAAAGCCGGTGCTGCACGGGTTGGGGCTGCTCCATCAATCGCGGGGCCAGGGGGATGCAGGGCCACAGGCTCGAGACAGGTCTAGGGAGATCTTGTTCAGACTTAGCTTCTAACTGCTTTGGGGCCTTCGGCAAATTACCTAACTTCTCCACGTCTCGCTGTCCTTATCTGTAGAATGGGGTTAATAACACTTACCTACCTCACAGGGCTTGTTGCAAGAATTAATTAGAGTTTACGATGTGCTTTGAGATCCCTGGATAAAAGGCCCTTCAGAGAGTACAAAGTATTATTACCATCACCCAGCAGGCCATAAAAGATAATTTTGCAGGAAAAGGCAAAAATTTAATTTCTATACAAGCAGAAACAAAGGCAGATATAGTCATAGAAAATTTCCCAAAAAGGAGTCTCAAAGATAATTTATATAATTTGAAAAAATTACAACATGCTCTCTCTCTACCAATAATCAATGCAGAATGATAATTATAGATTTTAGACGTAGGTCAGCACATAATAAAAGGCACCATTGGTGTCAGCGCTGGGGCTAGGGGCTCCTGGGAGTTACACCCCAAAACCCCATGGTCATCTTGTAGCAGATTCACAGATCTGCGAGAGAAGGTGATTTGTCTCTTCCTGCCTCAGAGTTCACCTTCCAACAGCCACACATCACTCGCCTTCTTCCTCCATAAGAAAAAAGGAAAAGCTGGCCCTCCCTGCCTCTGATCTACGGAGAGTCAATTACTCCCTTCTAAAAGAACAATTAATAGACGATAAATAGAATAGATAGATACAGTTTTAAAGGCAGCGCCCTATATATAGAAGGGCTAGGTGGGCCAGCACTTTCATCTAGGTTTTCCCTAGGGTTAATTAAGCTGCGGCTGGGAGCTCTGGCAGGAGAACAGGAGGAGAAGCGCAGGCTGTAGGCCTCTGCTGGTGGGACACCGAGGCAGAGCGGGTGTGCCTGGCTTGGTGTCCAAGGAGGCCTGACGGGACCCTGCGGCCCTTTGGAGATGTGGGGTGTTCACTGCATCCTTGAGCGATGCTTATGAAGCACCCAATAGTAGAAGGCAAAAGTGATTCCTCCTCCTCCTCTTCCTCCTCGTACTGGTGTGGAGCCCAGAGCCTTGCACATACCAGACAAGCGCTCCATGGCTGCACCACCCCTCCAGCCTTTTGCTTTGGTTTTCTGAGACAGGGTCTCCTATGTAGCTCAGGCTGGCCTCGATTACAGCGATTACAGGCATGTGCCAGCTTGTTTTGCTTTTTAAAGACAGAGTCTCTCTTCTCTAAGGGTCCCAGCTACTCTCAAACTTGCAATCCTCCTGCCTCAGCCTCCCAGATGGCTGGGATTACAAGTCAGCACCATTTTTCCGGGCTGATTTTTCCTCTTCTTCTTCCTCTTCCTCTCCTATCCCTTCTCCTTCTTCACCTTCTCCTCCTCACCCCCTCCTCCCTTTTCCTTCCCCTTTCACCTCCTGTTCCTCCTTCTCTTCTTCTTCTGTATAGTCAGTGCTCAGCAGCGTCAGACAATACCCGGTGGGCAGAGAGTAACATCATCTCACAACTGCTGGAACAATTTTATTTGTTTATTTATTTATTTTTTTTGTTGTTGTTTTTGAGGCAGGATCTCAGTGGGCCATTCAGGCTGACCTTGAGCTCACTTTAGCCAGCCAGCACTACATAGTGAGACCGTCTCAAAAAGACAGAAAATAACAAACGAACAAAAATGAGTTGTCACATCAAATCTCTATTTCAACACTAGTTAGGGAGAAACAGCCCTTTGCTATAGGAACACAACATTCTTTGACCAAGAATTCTGCTTCTCCTCCCTCTTCTTCACTTTTGTTTTTGGGTTTTTCAGGCAGGGTCTCGCTATGTAGTTCAGGCTGGCCTTGAGCTCACCATGAGCCCAGGCTGAGCTAGAATTTGAAGCAATCCCCCTGCCTCAGCTTCCTGAGTGCTGAGATCAAAGGTGTACAACACCATGCCAGGTTTGACCAAGGATGCTTTTGACTGGAAGCTCCAGGTACCAAGCTGCTCTTGGAGCCAGGGAAAAGACATTCACTGGTGGCCCAGCCTAATGATTCTCTCTGAGGTCATCTGGGGCCATGGGGAGTGCGTGAAGGTATTTCCGGTTGTCCAGCAGTCCAGAAAGGCATGATCAGACCCCATGGATGAGCTGTTTCTTCCAGCCCGACCGCACCCCTGCACCCTGTTGGTCCCCAGGGAAGGTCCTAGCCCCCTGCTGGCCAGTGTCTCCAGGCACAGGTCCATCTTTCATCTCGCACGGAGGGGTTGGTGTGGGGAGACAGGGCCCAATTATCCAGCCAGCCCTGTGAAGTTCAAACACCTTGACCAGTCCTTGTTTAGCAGCAGTCTTGGGGAGATTAGATCTGCTCCCGACCAATTAGTTCACTCCGGGCGAGTTTACCAAACATTCTTCTCTGATCAAAGAATCTTTGTTGTGCAGAGGGTCTGATGTTCTACCGGTGTCTCCTTTTGACGTGAATTACAACCAGAAAGAAGCACATCCTGTTTAGGTGATGGCATTGACACAGCTGCAGTTTTAACATATATATATATTTGGAAGGGGCACATTTTTTCTTTGAGACATGGTCCCACTGTGTAGCCCAGGCTGGCATTGAACTTACAGGGATCTTCCTGCCTCAGCCTCCTGAGTGCTGGGATCACCTTGCCTGGCTTAACCTTTTGACAATGGCTAAACTGGATCCACCTTTTCTGTGACTTTGGCACCCTGATGGGAAGGGTCTTAGGCCTGGGGAGGCAGTGGTGGAACCCAGTGCTCACCATGAAAAGAACACATCTTTGGAGAACTGCATCTCAGGAGAAGGGGCGCTGAGGCTCTATTCCTTTCATGGTCATTTGGACCTTGGAATCGAGTATCCAGAACAGATAAAGAACTCTTATAACACAACAATAAAAAAAAATCAAATTTAAAAAATTGGCCAGGCATGGTCAGACACACCTGTAATCCCAGCCTCAGGAGGCTGAGGCCGGAAGCTTGCTGCCAGTTCAAGACCAGTTTGAGCCACATATTCACATCTTGCCTCAAAAACAAACAAACAAACAAACAAAAATTAAGCCTGGCATGGTGGTACACACCTATAATCCCAGCATTTGGGAGGCTGAGGCAGGAGGATCGTTGCGAGTTTGAGACCAACCTAAGCTACAAAGTAAGCTCAAGGCCAGCCTGAGCTGCATAGTGAAACCCTGTCTCAAAAAGACCAAATAAATAAATAAATAAATAAAAATTGGCAAAGAACATTAGTGGACATCTCTTGACAAAGGGCGGCAGATGGCAGGGAACCACAGGCACAGGGGCTCAGCCCCATGGGCGAGCAGGGCAGGGCAGAGCAGAACCCTAGTGAGAGCCCGCTCGGCTGGTGACAGCGATCACCAGCGCTAGAGCAGAGGCGAGAGCCTGAAGTCTTTCTCTGTCGCTGGTGGGGGTGTCAGGCGGCGCGGCCCTGTGGAGAAGCAGTGTGCTGGTGCCCCCCCCCCAGCAGCCAGGTGACCAGCAACTCCAATCTCATCCACACGCCACGGTTTAGGTCTGAGACGCCCCCTCAGCTCCCTGTGGTCACACCTGGGCGTCTGGAAGGTGATGGGTCACAGCGCTGTGAGCGCACCGTGGGTGAGCTCAGGGCCGATGTGCTGGGGGGTGCTGGTTGGAGGGGGTCACTGGGCTGAGACCCAGAAGGGCGCGTTCTTGTCCTGCTCTTTTCCTCTCTCTCTGCCTCTCTGCCACCTGAGCGAGCAGCTCTCTGCCCCCAGGCCCTTCTGCTGTAATTCTTCTGCCTTGGAGCAGCCAACCATGGACTGAACACTGAAAGTACACTTTCCTTTTCCTTTTTTTTTTGAGTCAGGGTCTCATTCTGTAATTCAGACTAGACTGGAACTCATTATATAGTTCAAGCTGGCCTCGAACTTGCTGTGATCCTCCTGCCTCAGCCTCCTGAGTGCTGGATGACATGCATGTGCTACCACGCCCAACAAATCTCTACTCCTTTAAATTGTAGGTGTCTGGTAATTTTTTCCAGTAACAGGAAAGTGACTAAGACATAAAGAGAACTGAAAACTTAAGTTCACACAAAAATGCACATGCAAACGTCCATAACACTCTTTACAATAGCCAAAAGTAAACCCAAGCGTCCATCACCTGATGAATTTAAAGTTGTACACTTCTGCAGTGGAGTACTGAGTATCGGCAACCAGGAGGATGTGCCGGCCCTGGCCACACAGGAAGACCTGGCTCATGCTGTGCCGAGTGGGAGGAGCTGGAGGAACTAGCATGGTCCCGGGCCTACTTGCTCTGCCTTCGAGCTCGGACCCCGGTAGCCACAAGGAAGCAGCTGGCTCACGACACTGGGCGAGGGGACAGCCTGGCTTGCTTCTGGGTGGACACGTCCATGCTCAGAGGAAGTGGGACTGGGACCTGGCCCTGGGACATGGCCCTGTGTCGGCAGCCAGGGCACCCGACCTGCGGCCTCCTCTCCAGTCGGCATTTTGCGTAACTTGGGCAGTGACATCCTCTGGGACAGGGCACATCCCCGGAAGAGGGGAAAACCTCGAGGGAGAGGGCGATTGAGCCGGGCTCATGCGCTGCCCGCTGACTCACCGGGGCTGGGCATGAGCGCTTGGGAGGCTCCCTCCCGACGCCCACAGCGGCCCTGTCCGTACAGTCCCACGGGCGGTGCAGGGGGCTCCTCCCGCCCTGCACTGTGGCCTCGGCCTCACCCTCACCAGCAGGCTTTGTTTTCTTTTTACATTCTTATTACTACAGGCTCGCAGTGCACAGTGCTCACACTCCTCTGTGGTGCGTGACCACAGTGCATCTTAATTCCTCCTGCTTCCCGTCCCTCTGCCCCTTCCCTCCCTCTCTCAGTCCCTTTCCATCTGCACAAGATCTCGCTCCCTGTTTTCTGTGACCTGGCTTTTATTCTGCTCTTTATTCCTACTTTGTGTTTCTCATAGATTTTTCTTTTTTTTTTTTTTTTTTTGGTCTTGTTAAAGACAGGCTCTTGATATGCAGTTCAGGCTGGCCTTGAACTTGCAAAGATTCTCCTGCCTCAGCCTCCTGAGTGCTGGAATTATGGGTGTGTGCCACCATGCCCGGCTGCATCTCTTATAGAAAAGAAACCATGGGACAACTGGCTTGTGTGTCTGCTTTATTTCACTTAATATTTATGGTGCTAAATCTTGGAGGCAGCCTGTATATCCACTGACAGAGGAATGGATAAAGAAGACATGTTGTTCACATACAATGGAGTACTATTCTGCTGTAATAAAGAATAAGCCAGAGGCATTTGTATTGTGTTCTTGATGATGGCCACTCTGCCTGGGGTGAGCTGGACTCGAGGCACAGTTCTGATCTGCCCTGCCTGGGTCTAGGTGGTCAGCTGCTGGGAGACTTGCATGACCACCGACAGCTCCTTCCTCCTCTTGGCAAGATTCCATGCCTTTGCTCCATTCAAGTGACCACAACCTGCCTCCTGCTGCCTCAGCCATGGCCACACTACAGCGAAGACCCCATGGGAGTTGCCCAGGAGCTCCGCTCTCTCCTCAGCCTGGCAGGTTCCACAAATCACCCCTGCAGGGAGTGGGGGAACCAGGAGCGGGCAGTCCTGAACCTCCACTCTCCAAACGCTGGTCCTAGGCCGGGTGTAGGGACACATGCCCATCATCCCAGCCCTTGAGAGGCCAAGCTAGGAACTTGCTCTGTAGCCCAGGCTGGCCTCAAACTCACAGCGATCCTCCCGCCGCAGCCTCCTGAGTGCTGAGATTACAGGCGTGAGCCACCTCACACAGCTCCATCTTTAATAATGATCAGCCTTTTGCTGTTTTTCTTTCATCCCCGCCCCGAGACTGTCTTTGCTTCCAGCATTCTGCTTCATATAACTCCGAGTTACGTTGTCTTTTTTTTCCAGACCAAAAGTCACTGAAAAAGAAATTTGCATTTAGTCTACAGACCTCTAGTTCGTGAAAACAATCCTCAAACACTACTGAAAACATCAACATAGCCCTTTTATTATTAGGATCTTACTCCAAGGACACATCATCTCTAACTCAGAATGGCGGGAAGCAGGTGGCACTCTCACTTGCATCTTACAGACCCTAAACCACCCCCCCCTCGAGCGAGCCTTGCGCACCTCAGACTCACTAATGGAAATAAAGGGAAATTTTAAAAATAAACAAAAACAATTTGCTCCCGATGACAACCAGAAGCTGGCCCTGGGCCCCTGCTGGCTGGTGGCCGAGACCTGGGGCAGAGGCACAGGTCTCCCTGAGCCGGGAGCCGTGCCCGGCACCCCTGCCCAGGCACCACTTCCCACATGGCCTGGGCACCAGGCTGTCACAATCCCCATGCGTCACAGGCGGGCGGGCCTAAGGCCAGGACTGGGAGGTGACAGCCACCGGCTGTGTGGTGCTGATGCAAGAGCATGGCTGGGCTGCGGCCCCTGAGTAACTCAGCCCGGCCCAACCCGGCTGCCCTGTGGCACTCAGTGACCGAGGCCAGGCCGACTGAGGGGCAGGACAGCCTGGCTGGCTGTACAGAGGGGAGTGGATGGCGCGGCCCCTGGGGAGAGGAAGGGTGCCCAGGCCGGCTTTCTTCTGATCTAAGAAGGGAGGTGGGAAAGGGAGAGCTGTCCACTACTGAGTGCCTAGTCTGGCTTATGGTCCCAGCACTTCAGGAGGCTGAGGCAGGAGGATCACAAGTTCAAGTTTCAGCTGGGCCTTTTTTTTTAACTTCAGCTTTTTTGAGACAGGGTCTTGCTATGCAGTGCAAGCTGGCCTTAACAAACTGGCCTTGAATTCGCTTATATAACGCAGACTGGCTTCTAATTCATGGCCATCCTCCTGCCTCTGCCCCCTGAGTGCTGGGATTGCAGGTGTGTGCCACCACCTTGCCCAGCCAGCTGAGCAAATATTCAAGACCCTGTCATCAAAACCGAACAAAAGGATGCGGACATAGATCAGTCTGAAGTCCCTGGGGTCCATCCCCAGTGTTGCAATAATAATAAAGATGATGAGCTGGGGGTCACCTGCCAGGTGCTAGGAGGTGTTTAAGCACCCATACCTCCCTGAGCCCTCACAACTGTCCAGTGAGCTGGGCATCATTCATTTGTTCAATCATTCATTCACTCAGATACCTCTCAACCTTTCCCTTCCATGGCCACAGTCTGTTTAGATAAGGAGGCTGACTCAGGAGGCACATGCCAGCTGCGGCCTTCCACCAGGACCAAGGCCTGGCATCGGGTGCCCCACCTGTCCCCAAGCCCACACGTCCAATAGAAGGCTCTGCCTGGCCCTCCAGGTCATGGATATCTCTGCCTCTGTGTCCCACCACATGTGTTGCCCAGCGAAGGCTGTATGTTCTTGGTCACTGGGATGGGAACCAGACAAACTCTTCTGGCTAAGACCGAAGTTCCCAGGCTTCGAAGAGAGCTAGGAGAGCTCTCTGGAACTGAATAAGCTGGACGGCTCTAAGGAGGGACAGGGAGCGCGGGTGTCTCACTTATGTATCCAGGCTGGCCTCACATTTGCAATGATTCTCCTGCCTCAGCCTCTTGAGTACTGGAATTACAGACATGTACCATCATACCCTATTTAGGAGTTTCCACTTCTTTTTTCTTCTTTTTTGAGACAGGGGTTGGCTATGCAGTTCAGGCTGGCCTTGAGCTCACTTTGTAGCCCAGGTTGGCCTTGAACTTGCAATGATCCTCCTCTCCCAGCCTCCTGAGTGCTGGGTTTACAGGCGTGCACCACCGCGGCTGGCGGGAGTTTCTAATAAGATACTCTAGGAGGCTGAGGCAGGAGGAGCACAAGTTGGAGCCCAGCCCAGGCAACTTAGTGAGACCGTGTGGTGGGAGGCCTCGCCTTCCGTCCCCAGTACACACACATCCTTTCTCCTAGGCCCAGCTGCGATGAGGAGACACTGTCGGCCCTCAGGGTGGGCATTAAGTTGAGTGCTGTCCTTGCAGCTCAACCACTAACATGGGCTGTGTCACCCGTAGGGACTTTCCAGGCTGGCACTCAAGGCCCAGAGCAGGGCACAAAGCCATTCGGCCCCGAGTCTGAATCCTGTGACTAGCCGATGAAACCGCACCTTGGGCCCCGCAGGCGGGGAGTCCGAGCAGGCTGGGCGGAAGGAGAAGTGAGGGGCGGAGAGCAGCTGCTGCTGTCACCTGTCACCCGCGCCCTGTCACCTGTCACCGCAGCTCCTGGCCTGGCCCTCACCCCAGGCGCCACCTGAGGCCCTGGGGCCGAGCGCAGCTGTCTGAGCCTCTGCGCGCGGGGATGCCCGCCTCCAAAGTGCGGGACAGGTTCACTGCCCGGCCTCGGTTTCTCCAGCTGCAGCCGGCAGGCCGTGCTCAGGGGAAGGGAAGGAGGAGGGAGCGGCGGGCGGCTCAATAAAGTTAATTATTATCGCTTGGCTTGGGTCCCGGCTGCTATTAGTGCTCCGTTCCCTCCCTCCTCTCCAGCCCCGGGGATTCACGCTCCTGGGCGGCTGCGGTGAGCAACAAGTTAGTCAGAGCGCGCAGGCGCAGGGCTGGCTCCAGGCCCGCTGCCCCCACCTCCCCGAGGTGGCCGCGGCTCACCTGCCATCCTGCTGCCCTCGTGCTGTCCTCCTCTGTCCCCCTGGTCTGCTGGGATCCCGTCCAAGCCTGGGAGAATTTGCCTAGAGCCTACTGTGGTGGCAAATGTTTGTGCCTCTGTGCTCTGGGAGGCTGAAGCAGGAGGGTCGCACATTTGAGCCCAGCCTAAGCAATTTAGGCAGAGAGCCCTGGATGGGCAGCAGAGGAACCTTGGGCCTCCAAGGGGTAGCAAGGCCTCCTCCAGCCATCACATCCCAGAGGACCAGGCACAGGCAGGGCCCCTAATGCTGAGGCTCTGGCCCACAGTGTGCACAGGCTGCCAAGGGGCCTGCGATGTTGCTGTCTAGCAGCTGTGCCAGGCCTCGGCCCCAGTTGTCCCTTCACGTGCTGACTGGTGGCCTCAGTGTCCTTGCTCTCACCTCACCCCACTGTGTCTACCTCCCTCATCGCTGAGAGTGCTGATGTCCCCAGAGAGAAGCCCCAAAGCCCCACGGTCTGGCCACCATCCTGGCTCAGCAAGCTCCAGACCCCAGCTCAGCAGCCACCTCTTGCTACCCCACTACAGCACCTTGGGGGGCAACTGCCACAGGCACCTGTCCCTGAGCCCCACCCCGCCCATGCGGAGGGCCACCGCCAAGTCCCCCAGCGGCTCCACTTGGAGCCCATCCCAATGCCTTGTTTCCCTGACCTGGAAGAATCCCTGAGAAGCCAGGCACAACCCTGTCATTCTAGCACTCAGGAGGCTGAGGCAGGAGGATCACCATGAGTTTGAGGCCAGCCTGGGCTGCATAGTGAGTTCAAGGCCAGCCTGAACTACATAGTGAGACCCTATCCAAAAAAAAATGAAAAACAACAGAAACAAGACCTCAGAGACCCTTTGCCGGCAGTGAAATCCAGCTCCTAAGAGACCTGTCTGGCCTCTGCACCCATCTTTCCTCTCCTCATCCTCTAAATCCTGAGTTCCTGACCCTCAGTGCTCCCTCTGGGCTTGTACACAGGATGTACCTTCCACCTGGAGAACTCCACTTTACTCTGCAAAGCCCCCTTCCTCCTAACTCGGCACTCAATCGGACTCTTCCCTTCCCAGGGGCTCCTAGGAGACAGCGTGTCTGCCCAGCCGCGAGTCCCCCATCTAGGCGGGGAACCTGCTCAGGGGAAGCTGTGAGTGGTGGCCCAGTCTGCTTTGGGCAGAAATGGTCCAGAGAGTGAGTGAGGGTTGGTGCAAGGGATTGTGCCCCTCGCAATTAGGAGCTGAGGACATGGTCCAACCTGCCCTGGGCAGCAGGCGGTGTTCTGATTAATTAGTGAACTCTGTAAAGCACTTTGAACATGAAACGCGCTATATAAACACTAAGTATTATTAAAAAGCAAGAGGTTCTCTAATATGCCAGGTTGCAGAGCCCCAGGCTAGTCTAAGTAAAATGAACAAATGCAGAAAATTAAGCAATTAAGTGGTGATATTTCGGGGTTTGGGAAAAGCTGAAAGTCCCACATTGCTGCTCCTTTTTTCTTTCTTGTAGTAGTGGGGATTGAACCCTTCACATGGGACTGCTTCCCCAGCCCTTTTTATTTTTATTTTGAGACAGGGTCTTACTAAATTGCCCATCCTGGACTTTGAGATCCTCCTGCCTCAGCCTCCCAGGATGCTGGGATTACAGGCGTGACTGACTGACACTGCTGTGTTAGTTGGGTGTCTGGAAGATCTGGAGTATTTTAGGAAAATTGCTGGGCTCAGATGCTGATGGGCTGGTTGGAGTCCTAGTGCCTCAGTTTACCTGCATATGAAATCAAAGGGCACGTGCAGTTCTAGCTTTTTCCTCTCTCTACCTTGTCCTTTACCAGGGGTTCTTTTTTTTTTTTGCAGTACTGGGGATTGAACTTACCAGGGGTTCTGAACAGGGCGGGAAGGACATGGGAAGAAGTATTGTCAACAGGCCAGGCTTTAATGTTTGCCTCTATCTCTACTAGCAAGGTGACCCCAAGGGAGGCTAAGGCAGGAGACTAGTTTGAACCCAGCCTGGGGAACTTGGCAGGACCCTGTCTCATAATAATAAAAGGGCTGGAGGTATAGCTCAATGCAAAGGCCCAGTACTGCTGACCCCTAAAAGAGAGACAGAGACAGAGGGACAGAGATACCAACAACATCCATCAACCTTTACCAGAAGTGTGAAAGAAACAGGAGGTCACCATTAGCAGAGCCAGAGATGCTGCAGACATCAAAGGGGAAGGGTTGCCTGGGTGTGGAGCCAGACAACTAAGGTGGGAAACACATTAGCAAAGCTGGCTCAGGAGAAAACAGATTCCATAGGCAGGATGGTCACACCAAAAAAGATGACTGTATGAGTGATTTAAAACTTCCCACCAGGAAAGCTCAGGCCAGGTATTTGCCTGGGAAGTCCTATCAAACATTTCAAGAAGCTAAGGTGCAGCCTTTGCAAGCTGTTCTAGAAAAGAGAGACAAAGGGAAGGAAGACTCACTGGTTCGTTCCAGGAAGCCAAGATTACCTGATATGAAACCAGAAAGAGGAATCCCAAAGAAACAGAACTACAGAATTGTATTTCTTATAAATATACATGCAGCCATGCGTGGTGGTGCATGCCTGTAACCCTAGCTAGCGCTCAGGAGGCCAAAGTAGGAGAATTGCCTCAAGTTTGAGGACAGCCTGGGTGGCATAGAGAGACACTGTCTCAAAAAACAAAACAAAACAAAACAACAAAACAAAACTATATATATATATATGTGTGTATGTGTGTGTGTGTGTGTGTGTGTGTAAATGTCAATGAAATGCTAACAAATTGAATGCAACAACATGTGAAATGTACACCATAGCTGGGATTTCTCCTATGAATGCAAAAATTTATTAAATGTAATACACTGCTATCAGAAGAAAAGCAGAGGACCCCCAAAATGTGGTCATCTCATCAGACAAAGAAAAGTACAATTGACAAAATCTCATAGACCTTCCTGGTAAAAGATCTCAACAGCCGGGTGTGGTGCCATATGCCTGTAATTTTTAGCACTCAGGAGGCTGAGGCAGAAGGATCACTTTGAATTTGAAACCAGCCTGGGCTACAAAGTAAGCTTAAGGCCAGTCTGAACCGCATAGTGAGACCCTGTCTCAAAAAGACAAAAAAAAAAAAAAAAAAAAAAGGACAGGCCTGTTTCTCCATAAGATGGGTGAAATTGTAAGGATCTTCATTCTCACTGCTTTTAATCATCATTTTGGTGTTTTTTTTTTTCTTTGAAACATTGTCTTGTTGTGTAGCCTAAGCTGGGCTCAAATGGCAGTGATTCTCTTGCCTCAGCCTCCCAAGTGCTGGGGCTACAGGAGTATGCCCCACACCTGGTTTATATATCATTTTACTGGAGGTCTAAACCAGTACAAACAGTCAAGAAATAGAAAGTATCCCAACTGGACAGCAAGAAATAAAACTGTCTTTCTGAGAGACATGATCCTGTATCTAGAGAACCCTAAAAAACACACTCATTCACTGCGTCCTCACACTCTCAGGGGTTCATGTTTCAACTGCTGGAAGCAGTAAGGACATTCAGCAAGGTCGTGGGTTAGAGACCAGCACTGAAAAGCTCAGTGAACAAGTGGGCAATTCCACTCCCACTGGTAATCAATTTATTCAGGAAATCAGTGTAATCAGATGTGTACATTCTCACTGCCCAAACATCCTTCTGAAAAACCAAAGTGATTTTGCTGTTTTGCTTTCTTTTGAGACAAGGTCTCACTCTGTAGCCCAGGCTGGCCTTGAACTCACAGTGATCCTCCTGCCTCAGCTTCCTGAGTGCTGGGGTGACAGGTGTATGCCACTGCACCCGTTTTCGCATTCTTTTTTATAAAGCCATGACAACCAAGACAATGTCATACCTGCAGAAGTGAGCATATCTCCATGGAACAGGATGGAGAGCTCAGAAACAAACCCTTCCATTGACAGTGCATTGATTTTCAGCAAAGGTACCAATGTACCCTTACCTCACACCTTATACAAAAATTAACCCAAAATGGAATTGGGTCTACACATCAAAGTGTACACTGCAAAGCCTTTAGGAAAAAATGAAGGATAAAATCTCTATGAACTGGGGCAAGACAACCAGTTCTTAGATCCTCCCAAAAGTCATTTAAAAAAAAAAAGATAAATTAGGCTTCATCAAAATAAAAACTTTTGTGCTTCAAAGCCACCATTAGGCAGAGGGAAAGACAAGGCCCGGACTGACTGAAGGTATTCGTAGTTAGTGCGATTCCAGTACGGGGAAGCTGAGGTTTATGTTCCACTCAGGTGTCCTCCGGTTCATATGCAGATGTTCCCATAGGCCCTGGCCTGCATAGGCTGGGCTTCTGGAAGCTGATTGGACGATGGGGGCTTAGCGCTGCCTTGCTGTTAGGAGGCGGGGCCTGGCTGATAGAGGCAGTCCTGGGGGCGTAGCCTAGAAGGGTTTATCTCCGCCCCAGTTCCTCTCTTCTCTCTCTACTTCCTGTGCCCCATGCCGTGAGCAGCTCTCCTCCACCAGGCCCCTGTGCCACATGCCCTGCCTTGGAGCAGCGGGACCATGAAGCCTGAGCCAAAATAAGCCTCTCCTCCTTTAAGTTGTGGGTGTCAGGCATTTTGTCCCACGAGAAAGAAAGTGTCCTGTACCCAAGTAGCTGCTGCCAGGCCTGAGGCCATCGTCACAGAGGCTGCCACAGAGACTGTCCTGCTTGGCACCAGCCTGCGATGCCACCACAAAATAGCACAGGAGGAACCAGTCTGAGATCCCTCCTCCCCACACCTGGGCACAGGGATTCTGAGGCCTGGGCCAGTAGGCAAGTGATATTTGCATAATTGGCTAATTTGAATATGTAAATCTGGAAGGGGTAGGGCTGCGGAAGTAGGTCAGGCCAATGTGGAATCTAAACACCTGAGTCACTCCCGGGCCATCAGAGGGCGGATTTTCGTACAGCCCAGCCGGAACTTCTTGAGGTCCAGGTCACCCTGTCACGGCACCACAGGAGCGCTGTGCTTTTAGAAGTCTTGTTTGTGTGGATTTCCACAGGGCAGGCAGAGCCTTGCCTGGAAAACCCCACGAGGGCTCCCTGTCAGCCTTGACTAAAGCGTTGCTTCCAGAACGGCCCACATGCCCTCAGGTGGTAAATTAAAACTAATCCTGGTGAGCTTGGTGGCTCAGACCTGTGACCCCAGCACTCAGGTGGCTGAGGGAGGAGGATCGCCCCGAGTTCCAGGCCAGCCTGGGCTACAGAGATCCTGTCTCAAAAAACTAAAAAAAAAAAAAAAAAAAAAGTCCACGCACCTCTGGACCACAGCAGCATTTCTGGTATTAGCTGCTGTTTTCCTTTTAGCCGAAGACTCCTTTAGGTGCCCCGGCCCTGCCCTCACTCCCTGGCAGGGATCTGCGGTGAAACCTGAAGCAGTGCTGTGGAAGACAAAAGCGAGGCTCTGAATCAGCCGCAGGTGTCTGTGCATCGGAGACTCCAGGGAGGGCGCGCAGTGACTCACGGCGGCCCTTCTACTTTCCGAGTGACCAATGTGAGTCTATCCATTACACACCCTGAATCACCACGGCTGTCCCGGTTATGTAACCGGTGCTGCCTGGATCCACTGGCGTCCCCAGCGGGGGCTCTGTGCCCTCCCACAGGGCTCTGGAGAGCCCTGTTTAGATTCCCCGGTGCGTGTGGGGTGCTAGCCCCAAGAATGAAGCCGCCTGCTGTTCCCTGAGGCTGTTCCCTGAAACAGGAAGGGACCCCCCCAACATCCCCGAGTCC
Source organism: Dinomys branickii (assembly GCA_004027595.1). Taxonomy (NCBI): domain Eukaryota; kingdom Metazoa; phylum Chordata; class Mammalia; order Rodentia; family Dinomyidae; genus Dinomys; species Dinomys branickii. The sequence continues at coordinate 947 of PVLD010011919.1, read as the reverse complement.
CATACCTTTGCTGCTCTCAGTTCTCTTTTGTTTTTGAAGTCCTGGGAATTGAAGCCAGCTTTTGCGTGGAGCTGCATCCCAGCCCTTCTTTTTTTTTTTTTTTCTTGATATTTTTGAGACAGGGTCTTGCTATGCAGTTCAGGCTGGCCTTGGGCTCACGTTGTAGCCCAGGCTGGTCTCGAACTCGTAACGATTCTTTCTGCCTCAGCCTCCCAAGTGCTGGGATTACAGGTGTGCGCCACCACGCCTGGCTCAGCCGTTCTTAACCTTTTTTTGTCTTTTTGAGATGGAGTTTCTCTATGCAGCTCAGGCTGGCCTCAGACTTGTGATCCTCCTAACACAGCCTTCCAAGTGCTGGGATTACAGACATGTGTCACCACACCTGGCCTTAAATTTCTTGAGACAGTTTCACTAAGTTGCCCACGCTGGGCTCAGACTTGCAATCCTTCTGCCTCAGCCTCTCAGAGTGCTGGAATTACAGGTGTTCACCACCACATCTACCTTCTATTTTATGATTTTCATCTTTTTGTCTCTGTGTTGTTGTCTGGGGAATTTCTTCTGCCTCATCTTCCAGTTCCCTTGGTCTCCTTTTTTATATCTAATCTCCTACTGACTTTTAAGTTTTGTTATTATATTTTTCATTCCTACAAAAAAGACTATTTCACTAGGTATGGTGGTGCATGTCTATAATCCCAGCACTTTGAAAGCTGAGGCAGGAGGATCTCTTTCAGTTTGAGGCCAGCCTGGGCTACATAGTGAGTTCAAGGCCAGCCTGGATTACATAGCGACACCCTGTCTCAAAAAAAAGAAAAAAAGACCTATTTCATTTTGTTAAAAAAAACAAAAACAAAAAAACTACCAGATTATTTTTTGTTTTCTTCTTTCTTTCTTTCTTTCTTTCTTTCTTTCTTTCTTTCTTTCTTTCTTTCTTTCTTTCTTTCTTTCTT
>PVLD010011918.1:0-62757 GCA_004027595.1 Dinomys branickii | reverse complement strand
CTAAATTTGCATGTCTGTATATGGGTCCATACATCTACAATTCGAAGATATCAATGGATAAAGCAACAACTACTGTTGAGACCATATCACCTTGTCTATAGATTAGTTGTGATTGTACTATTTTCTATGATAATGGGTGTCTGTTTGTCAATATGTTTTTGTACTTTTATGTTTCTAAAATTAAAAAAAAAAAATAAAGATCAGGGCAGAAATTAATGTAACTGAGATGAAGAAATCACTACAAAAAATAAATGAATCAGAATTGGTTCTTTGAAAGAATAAATAAAATTGAAAAACTCCTAGCCAAGTTTATCAAAACAAGAAAGGAAAAAACTCAAATTCATGCAATAAGCAAAGGATGAAATCACCACAGATCTTACAGAGATTGAAAAGATCATTGAAACCTACTTTGAAAATCTTTACTCTGATAGGATATAAAACTCAAAAAGAATGGACAGATTCCTAGATATGTATGAAATACCAAAGTTGAATCAAGAAGATGTAAAAATCTTGAACAACCCACAATCAATCAATGAGATGAAAACATGATTAAAAATTATCAACAAAGAAAAGCCCAGGCCCTGATGGATTCACAGCATAATTTGAAAAGAAATTCAGAGGAGATTTAACATCAACACTCCTCAAACACTTTAATGAAATCGAAAAGGAAGCAATTCTTCCTAACACATTTCTGGAGGCAAGTATTATACTGACAACAAACCCGAGAAAGACCCAACCAAGGAAGAGAACTACAGACTAATATCCCTAATGAACATAGATGCAAAAATTCTCAGTAAAATACTAGCAAACAGAATGCAGCAAACCATAAAGAAAAAAATACACCATGACCAAGTTGCATTAATTCCAGGAATGCAGAGATAGCAATCATATTTGCAAATCAATAAATGTTATACACCATACCAATAGAGCCAAAGAAAAAATCATATGATCACCTCAATAGATGCAGAAAAAGCTTTCACTAAAGTCAAACATGCATCCATTAAAAAAAACCCTATGAAAATAGGAATAGATGGTCTTTACCTCAATCTGATCAAAGCCATCTATGACAAACCAACATCCAACAACATACTAAATGGACAAAACTGAAAACTTTTACTTTAAAATCAGGAACAAGACAAGGATGTCCACTGTCACCACTCCTGTTCAACATAGTTCTGGAAGTATCAGCCAGAGAAATTAAACAAGAGAGATAAGTAAAAGGAATATGGATAGGAAAGGAAGAAGTAAAATTATTACTATTTTCAGATGACACGATACTTTACATGGAAGACCCCCAAAATTCCACAACATCCTTGAACTAAAGAAATTCAGCGATGTAGTGTTGACAAAGTCAACACTAATAAATCAATAGCATTCCTATGCACAAATAACAAATAGTCTGTGAGAGAAATTAAGGAAACCATACCTTTCACAACAGTATCCAAGAAATGGAAATATTTAGGAATCAATGTAACAAAAGAAGTAAAAATCTATTCAATGAAAACTAAAGTACTCTGAAAAAAGAGATTGAAGAGAATTTCATTACATGTAAAAATGTTCCTTACTCATAGATATTAAGAACCAACATTGTCAAAATGGCCATAATCCCAAAATTGTTGTACAGATACCATCAGCATACCTGACCAATCTAGAGAAAACATTCATAAAATTCATCTAGAACCAGAAGAGACCCAGAATAGCAAATGCAATCAGACAAATCAGGTAGAATCACAATCCCTGATCTGAAACTATACAGAGCTACTATAATAAACTGGGTAAAAAAACAGACAAGAGGATCAATGGAACAAACTGGAAGAATCAAGCAGAAGCACAAACACACTCAGCCAGGTAATCTTTGATAAAGGGGCCAAACAAGCTCCCTGGAAGTAAGATAGCTTCTTTAATAAATGGTTCTGGAAAAATTGGCTTGTCACTTGCTGAAAACTGAAAATAGACCCAAGTCTATCATCATGCACCAAACTAAAGTCAAAATGGATCACAGATCTCAATATTAAAACAGCAACACTAAATCTATTGGAAGAGAAAGTAGGTAAAAATCTTGAAGACAGGGGTAGGCAGATATTTCATGAACAAAAACCAAACTGTCCATGAAATACTTCAAAGAATCAACAACTGGGACCTCATCTTACTGAAATGTTTTTGCACATCTAAAGAAATCACCAGCAGAGTTAAAAGAAAACCCACAAATTGGAAAAAAATTTAGCTGACTGTCCCTTGGACAGCGGTCTTCTATTGAGAACATGAAGAACCTAAAAGTGTGAATAAAAATTAGGAGATATGATAGACATTGTGAAACAAAAGGAAACTGTTCAAAATTGAAGAACTGGGATGAAGGAAAAGGGAAAAGACAGAAGGGGAACTTTTTATATATGTATATACAGGATAGCTAACATAGTTGTACCACTGACTTTTATTGCTTTACTGAAAGAAGCAGTCTATCTTACATGCCTATATTGATTTTTCCTGAGAAATCACTTTGAAGATATCAATATGTAATACAACATCAATTGTTAATTTCTACCACTTTGTCTGTAACTCAGTATTGCTTGTATTGTTCTTATGCTATCTTGCAAATGAATGCTGATTTGTTAATGTTTTCCTTCTATTTTTAAAAGAAATTTTAAAAATAGACCAAAATGACTATTAGAAATGCAAAGTTTAAAATGGTTTGGTGATGCATGCCTATAATTCTACAACTGAGGAGCCTGGGGCAGGAGGATCAGTGGAAGCTTGAGGCCAGCCTGAGGTGCATCGTGAGTTCAAGGTCAGCCTGAATTATACAGCAATACTCTGCCTCCAAAAACAAATAAGCAAACAAACAAACAAACAAAGTTAAATGCACACATTTCAAGCTAAGTCCCATATCTTGCCTGAACTACAATGAATTGATTTCTACTTTTATTTGAAGAAATAACAAATCACAAGAGTCAACACATTTCAGTAAGGAAGGCTAATGAGGATAATGTTTTGCTAGGATGGTATATTTTCAAATTATTGAAGGTTTTATTTACAGATGACTGAAACAAAATATCTCTGAAACAACCCTAGTCATTTTTTTGTTCAGCTTTTTTTATTTTAAAGAAAATAGTACAAAAAAAAAGCACAATAGCAAATTACAAACAAAAGAAAGCAAAGACATTAAAAATGATACAGGGTTTCAAACCAAATGATAGGGATTAACAGTCGTTGTTATATTACATATTGTTCTCTTCAATGAAGTTGCTCAGATTACCAGATGTAAGAATAAAAAATTGAACAAATCATTAAAGGGAATAAGAAAATAATAATTCAAAAGAACTTTAGAGACAATACATAGTTTCCCTAGACAGGATTGTAGGAACTCACCGGTGGTAGTTATACTGCAAGTTATCATCTTCACATAAATTGCTCAGATTACCAGATATAAGCATGCAAAATTGGTCAAAATATAAATTAAAAACCTTTTAATCATTAACTGATCCCCTCAATAAACCATCAGACATCAGCAATCCTATAATGCCTTCATAGTTCTTTTCCTTTCCCTCATTCCAGTTCCCTCCTTTAAGCAATTTCTTTCCATTTCCTATTATCTCTTGTATATTTTGGGTTTTATTTACTCTTTCATATTCTTACACCAGGGAGACAATGTGATGTTTACACATGAGTGTCCGATTTATTTCTCTTATGCATATGGTCTCTAGTTGCATCCATTTACCTATAAAAGCCTTGAGTTTCATCGTTTTTATCCATTGCTCAGTTGATGGGCACTGGGTTGTTTCCAAGATTTAGCTATAACAAACTGCACTGCTATAAATACGGGTGCACATATATCACTGTGGTATGATGTTTTTAATTCTTCTGGGAAAATACCCAGAAGGGGAATAGCTGGGTTAAGTTGAACTTCTAATCCTAGTTTTGTGAGGAATTTCCAAAATGATTTCCGCAGTGGTTTCACCAATTGACACTCCCACAAGCAGTGGAGAAGGATTCCATTTTCCCCACAGGTCTCCAGCATTTGTCACTGGTTGATTTCTTAGTGATAGCCATTCTTTGTGGGGTGAGATGATATCTCAGTGTTGTTTTAATTTACATTTCTTGAATGACTAATGATGTTGAATATTTTTTCACATATTTATTCGCCATTAGTATTTCTTCATCTGAGAAGTGCATGTTCATCTCAGATGCCCACTTTTGGATTGAGTCTTTGAAGTTTTGAGGCCTTAATTTTTAATTCTTTACATGTTCTAGATAGTCCTTAGTCTGAGGGACCATTGGATAAAGTTTTACCCAGTGTGTGGGTTTTGCTTACTCTGTTGGTGATTTCTTTTGATGTGCAGGAACTTTTGAATGAGATGAGATCTTACTTGTTGATTCTTTGAAGTTTTTCCCATGTAGTTTGGTTTTTGTTCATGAATTGTCTGCCTATGCCTATGTCTTTGAGATTTTTACCTACTTTCTCTTCCAGTAGATTTAGTATTTCTCTTTTGATATTTGAATATTCCATCAATTTTGATTTCAGTTTAGTGCATGGTGATAGACATGGGTATAGTTTTAGTCTTTGATATGTAGAGAGCCAGTTTTTCCAGCAACATTTGTTAAAGAGGCTATCTTTCTTCCAGTGAGCATATTTGGCCCCTTTGTCAAAAATAAGATGGCTGAGTGTGTTTGTAGCTGTGTCTGGATCTTCTGATCTGTTCCCTTGATCTTTAGTCCATTTTTGTTTGCTGGTACAATGCTGATTTTATCACAGTAGCTTTGTAGTATAATTTCAAGTCAGGGATTGTGGTGCCTCCGGCCTTTCCTTTGTTTCCCAGGATTATTGCAATTCTAGGCCTCTTATGGTTCCACTTGAGTTTTTGGAATGTTTACTCTAGATCTCTGAGGTATACTAATGGAATTTTAATTGGGATTTCACTGAATCTCTACAGGAATATTGGGAGTATGGTCATTTTGACGATGTTGGTTCTTCCTATCCATGAGCAAGGAATATCTTTCCATTTTCTGAAATCCTCTTTGGACTCTTTTTTCAGAGTATTGTAATTTTCTCTGTATAGATCTTTTACTTCTTTTTCTAGATTTATTTCTAATATTTCATTTTCTTAGATGCTATTTTGAAAGATGTGGTTTCACTAATTGCTCTGTCAGCCTGTTTGTGTACAAGAATGCTATTGATTTTTGAGTATTGATGTTGTATCCAGCTATGCTACTGAATTTGGTTATTAAATCTATAAGCCTTTGATGGAGTTTTTGGTTCTTCTATGTAGAGTATCATGTATATACAAATAATGATAATTTCATGTCTTCTTTTCGTATCCTTATTCCTCTTATTTGTCTCCCTTGTCTAATTGCTCTGGCTAATATTTCCAGAATTCTATTGAATAGAGGTGGTGACAGTGGACATACTTGTCTTGTTCCTGATTTTAAAGTGAAAGCTTTTAGTTTTTGATGATTCAGAATGACGTTAGCTGTTGGTTTGTCATAGATGGCTTTTATCACATTGAGGTAATTTCCATCTATGCTAATTTTCTGAAGGGTTTTTATCATGAATAACTGTTTGACTTTATCAAAAGCTTTTTCTGCATCACTTTAGATGGTCATGTGATTTTTATCTTTGGCTCTATTGATGTGGTGTATTACATTAATTGATTTGTGTATATTGAACCACCCTGTATTCTGTGAATCAGTCCCTCTTGGTCATGGTGTATAATCTTGATGATTTGTTGCATTCTGTTTACTGGTATTTTGCTGAGAATTTTTGCATCTATGTTCATTAGGGAGATTGACCTGTAGTTCTCTTTTTTGGTTGGGTCTTTGTCTGGTTTTGGTATCAGCATAATACTTGTCTCTGGGAATGAGTTGGGGAGAATTCCCTACTTTTCAATTTCCTTAAAGAGTTTGTGAAGTATTGACTTCAAATTTTCTCTAAATTTCTTATAGAATTCAGCTGTAAATCCATCAGGGCCTGGGCTTTTCTTCATTGGCAAGTTTTTTTTTTTTATTACATTTTGAATTTTGCTTGCTAATATAAGGTTATTCAAGTTTTTATATCTTCTTCATTCAGCTTTGTTAGTTCATATGTATCTAGAAATCTGTGCATTTCCTCTCTGTTTTCCATCCTGTGAGAGTAAAGATTTTCAAGATAGGTACTGATCACCTTCTGAATATCTATAGGATCTGTCATGATTTTATCTCCTTCATTCCTTATTGCATGCATTTCAGTTTCTTATTTCCTTTTGAAAATAAGGTTAGCTAGGGGTTTATCAATTTTATTTATCCTTTTCAAAGAACCAACTCTTTGGTCCATTAATTCTTTGTGTTGATTTTTAGTCTCCACTGCATTAATTTTTGCCCTGAGCTTTATAATTTCATGCCTTCTCTGGGCTTTCAGTTTGATTTGCTCTTCCTTCTGTAGAGGCTTGAGATGCAGCCTAAGGTTGTATATTTCTGCTTGTTCTATTTTCCTGAGGTATGAATTTACTGCTATAAATTTCCCTCTAAAGACTGCTTTCATTTTATCCCACAAGTTTCTGTAAGTTGTATCTGCATTTTAATTTGATTGTACATAGTGTTTAATTTTTTTTTATTTCATCTGTGACCCATTGATGGTTCAGTAGGGTGCTCTTTAATTTCCATATGTTTATGGAGTTCTTGTGATTTTCTTTGTCATTAATTTCCAATTTCATTGCAGTATGGTGTCCGGTGCCGCTCCCGACCCGCAGAAGGCAGCACGCAGACAATCGGGTTCTGTAACGTGTTTCTTTATTGGACACAGCACAAACCCCACAGGAGTCCACTCTGCGTGGCTCCTTCCAGGCTGCTTCCCGTTCCTTTCCGTTACAGCGACTTATATAAGAATGGTTAGCAAATCACACTATGCCACGTGGGCCTTCAGGATAGGTTTTTAGGCGGAGTAAGCAGGTACCTTTCTATATATGGTATACACAGGGTCAGCAACAAGAACCAGAAAACAGGATATAGGCGCCATCTTGGTAACACGGTGGGAGGGGCTGATTCCAAGGAGACTAACAGCAAGCCATCACACCGGCTCCCAACAGTATGGTCTGATAGTATGCATGAGATAATTTCCACTCCTTCTCCCTTCCTTAAACATTTTCTCTGTGCTAGCATATGGTCTGTTTTAGAGAATGTCCTGTGTGCAGCTGAGAAATATGTGTATTCTGATGCTGTTGAGTGGAACACTCTGAACAGGTCCACTAAGTCCATTTGTCCACATGTTTGGTTTAGTTCTGTTATTTCTTTGCTAATTTTTTGTCTCAGTGATCTATCTCTTTGTGCCAATTGGTTATTGAAGTCCCTTGTTATGATTGTGTTGCTGCTGATTTCATTTTTCATGTTTGTTAAAATTTGTCTTCAATATTTGGTTGCTCCTATGTTTGGTGCATAGATGTTTATGATTGTCATCTCTTCCTCTTGAAGTTTCCACCTCAAAGTATGTAGTGACCTTTATCTCTTTAAATTGTTCTTGGCTTGAAATTTCCATTATCTGCAAACAGAGTAGGTACAGCCACTTTTCTCTGGGTACCTGTTGCATGGAGTACTGTTTTGCATCCTTTGATTTTTAGTCTGTGAAATTCTTTTTGAGTTAAATGTGTTTTTTGTATACAGCATACTGTTGGATTTGGTTTCTTGATCCAATCTGCCCATCTACTTCTTTTGGTTGTGAATTGAGTCCATTTACATTGAGGGTTATAACTGATATGTATTGGCTTATCTTTGTGATGTTATTTTCCTTCTGTTAGTTCCTCTTGTTTCCCTCTGTTTAATTGCTTGCTCTGCTTGGGGTTTCCTTTCTGTTGTTGTTCTTAAAGTTGTGGTCTTTTTTTTTAATCTCTTCCTAGAATATTTTTTATTACTCCTTGTAGGGTTGATTTGGCACTCGTAAAATTCATCAGTTTGTCTTTATAATGGAAATATTTTATTTCTCCACTAATTTTGAAGGATAGTTTTGCCAGGTACATCAGTCTGGGTTGGAAGTTGTTTTCTTTCAGAACCTGAAATATTTCACTCCAAGCTCTTCTTGACTTAATGGAATGTGCTAAGAAATCTGCTGTGATTCTAATGGGCTTTTCTTTATAGGAGATGGATTTTTTTCCAACAGATTTTAATACTCTGTTCTTTTGTTGAATTTCTGGGATCTTGATCACTATATGTCTGGATATAGATTTATTTTGGTTATGGCTTGTTGGAGTTCTATATGCCTCACTTTTCTGGATGTCCAGTTATTTTTCCATGCTTGGGAAATTTTCTGTTATTACCTTCACAAATAGTGTTTTTATGTCATTTGTGCTGACACCTGCTGTTTCTTTGATACCTATTAAACTTACATTGTTTGTCTTTGTTTCTTCTTGCAGCGGTTGAATTGTTATTTCTTGGTGTCTTGTTATTTTTAAAAGATCCTTGCTTTCATGGTCATTCACAGCAATACTGTCCTCAAGATATGTAAGTCTATCTTCAGCTTCATTCAAACGGTTTTGCCAGCTTTTGATGGAAATTTTAATTTCCTGGATATCTGTTTGAATCTGCTTTATGCATTTCTGTTGTTTCCTACACTGTTCATTCAATGTTTCCATCCATTTACTATGCTCCTCTGTTTTTTTCTGTCTTCTTTAGATGTGCTAAACAGTTCTTTCATTATTATTGTTACCTCTTTTTTACCTAAGAGATTATTTCTAATCTGATGTATTCTATGGTATGATGGAGTTGTTTCTTTACTTCAGATGTTATCATTTCAGAAATTTCAGGTGTATGACTTTCAAGCACTTCTGTATCAATATCTCCTAAACTTGTTCTGTGTGGGCTAGAGGTCTGAGATTGCATTTTGCTCCTTTGTTTTGTCATTGTCAGAGGTGCAGTGGTTCCTTGGAGCTCAGCTTCACCCCGAGAAGGATATCATAGTAGCAGGTCAAGGACCCAAATATCCCCAGTGCTTAGTGTGACTGCTTTGATGGTGTGTGTGTGCAATCTTTCACACTCCCATAGCTGTCTGTGGTTCAGCTTAGCTCCTACTCAGGGGTTCCCACAGCTGTCCTGGTTTAAGCTCTGTTTCCACTGGGGTGTAGTAGTGAGTGAGTCATGGTCACTGCATCTCCATATACTGCCACTACCCCGCCCAGTTCCCATAGTAGTGGAGGGGTAAGTACACAGACTCTGAATACCTTGAAGGTGTCTGAGATTCAGCTTAGCTCCCCTGTGAGTGTGGGATGGGGGCAGAGAGAGGAAGCAAAGGCCCTTGCGGTTGTCTGGGGCTCCCCTTGGCTCCCAAGCTGGTAGGACAGGCTCACCAGAGTTTCCAAATTGTCCAAAGTACTGCTCAGTTCTAATGGGGGAAAGGGGAAGAGGGGAGGGGCAGGGAGTGGACCCTGGGCCCCTAAAGCTGTCCGGGGTTTGGCCTGCCTCCCAAGCTCATGGTGGAGGGGTGGAAGCAGCTCATTGGCATTCTCCAAGATGTCTGAAGTACAGCTCAGCTCCAACCTCTATTCAGATTTTCTATCTCTTCTTGAGCAGGCATTAATAGGTTGTGCCAAAGAATTTGTCCCTTTTATGTACATTATTAATTTATTGATCTTCAGTTGTTTATAGTACTCTTTTATAATCCTTATAATCCAATATAATTTCTATATATTCTATAGGAATATTGATTGTGCTCTTACTGAGAAAGGAAGTAGGGTATTGGTGTTTCCACTCTTGTTGATGTATCCATTTTCCCTTTCATTGGTGTCAGGTTTTGATTGATGAGGTAAGGGAAGTAACCACTGATAATTGATCTAGGTATGGTTGTAAGACACAGTAGCTCTGTATCAGGAATCCTTTCCAAAAGTTCCCTGTGTAAGCAGGTTGTTCCCCAGCCCATGGCACATTGAGATGAAGTGGGATCTTTAAGATGTGTGGCCTAGTGAAGGTTTTAGGTCTTTGAGGCATGCCCAGGGGATCTGGGACCCTGGTCTTTTCCTCTTTTTCCCTTCGCTGTTGCAATGCAGTGAGTAGCTTGCATTAACAATATCCTCCTGTCTGATATTCTGCCTGGCTATATGCCCAAACAACTGGGTTAACTGGCCATGGAACAACTGTCAGGATTGCGGGCCAAATAAATCTTTCTTCTTTTTAAATTAATTATCTCAGGTATTTGTTTTAGTAAAAGAAAGCTGCCAATATAGGGTCTTTAGTACATGATAACAGAGTTAATTCTCATAAAGCATCACTCAAACATTTGTGATAAATATATATTAACAATCTATATGTAACATAGATCCTCTAGAGCACTGTGTTTGTTTTCTGAAAGAAAGAGAGAAAGAGAAAATAAAGAAAAAAGATTTAATTGATCATCACTTTCCTTCAACCAAATTTCCTCTGCAGTTTCAGTGATTATATTACATGTAACCTTTCATAAATTATTTTTTTCTCTCTCTGTCTACTTCTAGTCATTTAATCAATAGATGAGTATGCGGTGTTGATCATTTGTAAAATGTGAAGTTATAGGAAACCAAGATGTGCAGAATACCTCTACCTACCAGCAGATATATAGCAAATGGGGATATGAAGCTTATGAGATAAAGAGAAAGAGCAAAATAAAAATCACAATACAAGGTACGTGAATGTTACAGCTAGTTTGCGGAGCACAGTCGCGCTAAGGCTGTGCTTGAGATTGCTGGCTACGTGCCTGCTTTTTTTACTCAGAGAGGGGTTAAAATAAAGAAGACAGGACTGGAGCTGAAATCTGAAAGATGAGGTGTTTCTTGGACAGACTAGGGTGTGGGCCTCTCCAGGCATAGTGAATATTTCAATATCAATATAAATAACGTGAATTGAAGCAACAGAGGCAAATGAAGCTCCATGTCATATTTAGTGTGTGTGTGTGTGTGTGTGTGTGTGTGTGTGTGTGTGTGTATTTATAAATAAACCAAAATAATATGGAACCAGATACTCATTTAAAAAGACCTCAAGAAAAATGTAATGAAACAAAAATATAATGATGTCAAATAAGCATATGGAAAGAGAAACAACATCTTACGTCACCAAGAAAGTGCAAAGTAAAACGGCAAGGAGCTACCACTATGAATCTGTTAGAATGGCCAAAATGGAGAACATTCCAAAGTACTAGATTCTAAGGAGGACTTAGTTTTCTATATAAAACTTACAGAAGCCCCTTTCTGGTTTGTGTTTCTAATTCAGAAACATCTTGGAAGGAAGAACGTCCAGAAAGTGATGATATTATCTCATCTCTCATGGATTGTTATGCAATGAAAGTTGTTTCTGGCTAACATTTATGGGACTGCACTTGGAGATAAGGTCTGTATAAAGGTAAGTGAGATAAAAATAACTGGTGCCTAATCTGATAGGGCAGGTAACTTTGTAAGGAAATGAAGCTCATGTTTAAACTCATGATTACATATTTTACTTTTCCTCCAACATGTATTTATAACAGCCTGTTATATGTAACAAGATACATGTTCTACATGCAAGGAAGGGTATAGCAGTTTGAAGGTGAATGAGCCGAAGAGGATATAAAACATAAACACTAAACAAGTTAGACTTACAAAGATTACTAATATTAGTAAAAAAGACTTTGGAGAAAATATATTATGAAAGATTAAATCTGATCTTATAAGTGATACAATCTCCAAACATTCAGCAGATAAAACAATTGTCAGTTTTCATGTGCTTAATATCACAGCCATAAAAAGCATAGAGCAAGAATTTTCATAACTCACAGAGAAGTACCCTGACCTATAATTACCTTAAATGGTCATGAGCACTACTGTCTACTGAAAGAAGTGTAAAATTAAAAAAAAAATAGTTAAAGCTGGTCTGTAGCTCATTGGTGGAACCCATGCTCAACACGGACAAGGCCTTGCATTTAACCCCCATCATCACACACAAGGGCACACATGGAATTAAACTTTTTTGTATAATTTTATGAAAGGTTCTTAAATTATGCACAGTGAGAGAAGCCTCAGAGTACTGCATGAGACCATTTGTCAAACATTCACCAAACAACGACACCAGAGTGAAAAGTAACAGATGAATGTCAGAGATACATGTGAGAAAGGGCAAAGCCAAAGGGATCGAAGGGAGGAATTCTCCTGGCCTGATTAATCTGTGTCATCACTGTGGTAGCGATACTTGATCATGTACATTTGGTGAAACTTCTAGAAATGTACTTTAAAAGAAAAAGTCTATCTCACTACACCACTTTGAAATAAATTTAAGTTAGTTAAAATTAACTCATTAATCAGGCTTCTGTGATCACTGTTGACTTTTCCAAAGTCTTCCCCCAGAGCAGTTAAACTGATAATGAAGTATTTTCAAAGATGGTTTGTCAGCGGATGCATAGAAATTTTGGAGAAAATTAAAAACAAAATGAAGAACCACTATGCAAATGTATGAAAGACTCCCAAAATGTAGCCATAGATTGTGTTCTAAGGTAATGTTACTGCAAAGAAACACTGTTTCCTCAGTTAATTTATTTATTATCAAAATATTGTAGGTTTTTCATTAGAAATTTAATATACAATCAAAATGTAATTAAATAAAATAAATTGAAAGTTGAAACTCTTGAAATAGAAAAATAGAGTAGGGCTTTACCTTAAGATTATTTAATAAAACTACACTAAATGAAAATACATTTATGGTTTAAGAATATGTAATTTAGGATACATACAGTATATATGGCCCATCCATAATTATTTAGAAAGTGATACTGACAATATTGATTCACAAAGTTTAATAATATTCACATCTACATATTAAACGAAAGTGTACATGTATTGAGACTATGATGAAATATAAAGCTAATTTTAAAAGGTACGATACATCAATCATTGTGATTTGAGACAGGTAGCACTGAAGGATCTAAGATGACAAAATTTGATGTAAATGCATCAAAATAAATGTCAAAGATTTCTAGAAAACTATCAAAACTTTTGAATCAACAAAGGATTGTCTAGAAGCTTCAGAGGAGTGTGGTTCTACTCACCTACCAGTGCTGGACATCTGCCCTTCACTACTATAATATGGAAAAATGCCTTTATATTAAATTATCTACTCCATGGTATTTTGTCACAACAACCTTAGGAAACAGAAGCAATGGCATGTTTCAATTTTTTAAAATAATACACAGCCTTAAAAGGAATTGTTACCACATGTCTCAGTGAATTCCAGTGCTATAGTTTGGATTTTGCATGTTTCCTCAGAGGCTCATGTGTTAAAAGCTTGGTCACTAAGCCATGGCACTAATAAGAGTTGGTGGACCCTTTAGTAGGTGAGTGCTGTTAGGTATTAGGTCACTGGGGCCAATTCCTTGAAGGTGATGTTGGGAACAGAGTCACTTCCTGTTTGTCTCTTTTGATCCAAACCTGCCATGCAGATAAGGCTTCCTTTGCCAAGTGCTTTCCCTGTGATATTCTGCTCTATCACAGGCCCAAAGGCAATGGAACCAGCGGGTTTGCAACCTCCAAAAACTGCTTTGTAAGTTGGTTATCTTGTGTTTTGTCATGTATCAAACATCTTTGCTACAGAGAAAAATGTAGTACAGTGAAGTTAAATACAGCAATATAAGACTATACTTTGAAAGATCAAAGTTATATAATAGTTTGTAGTGATTATCTTTTACTGCATGGTTTTGCTTTCCAAATTTACCTGGGATCCCCTTTTACAGCAATTTATATTAATGCTTACAACTCTTTATTGGAAGGAAAAATAGAAGAAAGAAAGGTTGAAGGGCTTGTTTCCTTAAAGACAGAAAAATATCTGCCAATCAAAAGTAATGATTAAAGTAAACATCAAAGGTAAACCAAGAAGTTAGTATATTGTCTTATATGATGGCAGAGAATTTTAGGACTTACTGTGCTTCATAAAATAAGTTATACCTGTCTGTTTCCTACCAATGACATTTTAAATTCTTGTGGCTAGCTTTCTCCTCCATGACAAATCACTCTTTCAGCCTCTAAGACTCAATTGATAAATTATTAAACAACAGATGTAGCCAGTGGTATCACAGATATCCCCAAGACACTTTTCAAAGAAATGTTATTTTATTAGACATAATCATCTTGCATTTTAAATTTATTATTATTAGTTATTCATTGTCTTTGTCCATGATTTAAGGATTCAATTATTATTCTTCATCTTACCTCGTGTTTGATAGTTATTTGTTCCATTGACAAAAGAAATTCGCCCTTATTTTTAAAAATCTGCTTCCACATTCTGACATCTTGTGAACAAATTGTTGTTTCTCCTATCATTTCCTACTTATATGTGTACCTTTATATTTTTTGACACTTTTATTTTAAAAGTAAAAGAACAAAAACATATTAACAAACAGACACAAAGTAGCACAAGAATAGTACAATCAAAACTGAATTACAGACAAGGTGACAGGGAATTAAAGTGGTTGTTGCACTACATATTGATAACTTCTAAGTGTATACTCAGGAAAACAGATACAGACATGCAAAATTTATCAAACAAATAATCATCAACTATTCCTTACAATAAAGTGACCTAAGTCAGTAGTACAACTATGTTAGATATGCTGCATATACATACATACATACATACATAGATAATTAACCCTTTCTTTTCTTAATATAATTTTTTTAAGTGTAAAAGAAAAAGAACTACATCAACAAAAAAAAGAGGAAAGTATTAACAAAGAGACACAAAGTAGCACAATAACAGTATAATCAAAAGTGAATTATAGACAAATCAACAGGAAACCAACAATAGTTGTCGCATTGCATATTGATAACTTCAAAGTGTATGCTCAGGAAAACACATACAGACATACAAGATTGATCAAACAACCAGTCATCAACTATTCCTTACCACAAAGTGACACAAGACAATAGTAGAACCATGTTAGCCATCCTGCACATATGTACATACATACATACATACATACATACATATTTGCCTCTTTCTTTTCTCCTTTCCCTCATCCCATCTGTTCTTTATTTTTGAACAGATTTCCTTCACGCTCTTAGTTTATATTCCCACCCACAGGTTCTTACACTAGTGACACAACATGTTGCTTGCATATGTACCTCTGATTTATTTCACTTATGAGTATGGTGTCTAATTGTGACCATTTGCTTACAAAGGCCCCAAATCTGTCCCTCTTTATAGCTGAGTAATATTCCACTATATAAAAATGAAGCAGTTTTTTAATACAGTCCTCTGTGGATAGACATTTGGGTTGCTTCCACAATTTAGCTATTACAAATTGCGCTGCTATAAACATGGATGCACATATATCAGAGTGATATGATGTTTTCAGGTCCTCTGGGAAAATACCCAGAAGGGGAATAGCTGGTTTGAATGGAACCTCTAGACCTAGTTTGCTGAGAAATCTCCAAACTGCTCTTCACAGTGGTTTCACCAGTCTGCAATCCCACTAGCAGTGCAGTAGAGTCACTATTTCTCCACAGCCTCGCCAGCATTTGTTGTTGGATGATTTCTTCATACTGGCCAGTCTTACTGGGGTGAGATGAAATCTCAATATTGTTTTTATTTGCATTTCTCGAATGACTAAAGATGTGGAACATTTTCTCATGTATTTATTTGCCATTTGTATTTCTTTATCTAAGAAGTGTGTATTCATCTCAGATGCCCATTTCTGGATTGGGTCTTTGAATTTGGACAGGTACATGTTTTTTAATTCCTTGTATGTTCTAGATAGAAGACCTTTGTCTGAAGGACAGCCAGCTAGGATTTTTTCCCAATTTGTGGGTTTTCTTTTTACTTTGCTGGTGATTTCTTTAGATGTGCAAAAACTTTTCAGTAGGATGAGGTCCCAGTTATTGATTCTTTGAAGTGTTTCCCTTGCAGTTTCATTTTTGTTCATGAACTCTCTGCCAAATCCTATGTCTTCAAGATTTTTACCTACTTTCTCTTCCAGTAGATTTAGAGTTTCTGTTTTAATGTTGAGATCTGTGATCCATTTTGACCTGAGTTTGGTGCATGGTGATAGACTTGGTTCTATTTTCAGTTTTCAGCAAGAGGCAAGCCAGTTTTTCCAGCACCATTTATTAAACAGGCCATCTTTTTTTCCAGTGAGTTTGGTTGGCCCCTTTGTCAAATATTAGGTGGCTGAGTGTGTTTTTCATTGTGGTTGCATCTTCCAGTCTGTTCCATTGATCCTTAGGTCTGTTTCTTAGCCAGTACCAGGTTGATTTTATTACAGTAGCTTTGTAGTATAATTTCAGATCAGGGATTGTGATTCCACCTGACTTGTCCTTGTTGCCCAGGATTGCTTTTGCTATTCTGGGTTTCTTTTGGTTCCAGATGAATTTAAGGCATATTTCTTCTAGATCTGTGAGGTATGCTAATGGTAGTTTAATGGGAATTGCATTGAATCTGCACAACAGTTTTGGTAGTATGGCCATTTTCACAATGTTAGTTCTTCCTAACCATGAGCAGGGTATGTTTTTCCATTTATTGAAATCCTCTTCAATCTCCTTTTTCAGAGTACTGTAGTTTTCACTGAATAAATCTTTCACATTCTTTGTTAGATTGATTCCTAAATATTTCAATTTCTTGGATGCTATTGTAAAAGGTATGGTTTCCTCAATTTCTCTCTCAGTTGTTTGTTGTTCGTATACAGGAATGCTATTGATTTTTGGGTGTTGACTTTGTATCCAGCTACTCTGATGAATTTGCCAATTAATTCCAGGAATTTTCTTGTGGAGTTTTTGGGGTCCTCCATGTATAGTATCACGTCATCTGCAGATAGTGATAGTTTAACTTCTTCCTTTCCTATCCTTATTGTTTTTATTGCTCTCTCTTGTCTAATTGCTGTGGCTAATGCTTCTGGAACTATATTGAATAGCAGTGGTGACAGTGGACATCCTTGTCTTGTTCCTGACTTTAAAGTGAAAGTTTTCAGTTTTTGGGCATTTAGTATGATGTTGGCTGTTGGTTTGTCATATATGGCTTTGATCAGATTGAGGTAGAGGCCATCTATTCCTATTTTTTCTAGGATTTTTAACATGAATGCATGTTGGAATTTATCGATAGCTTTTTCTGCATCTATTGAGATGATCATGTGGTTTTTGTCTTTGGCTGTATTGATATGATGTATTACATTAATTGATTTGCGAATATTGAACCATCCCTGCATTCCTGGAATAAATCTAACCTGGTCATGGTGTATAATTTTCCTTATGATTCGCTGCATTCTATTTGCTAGTATTTTGTTGAGTATCTTTGCATCTATGTTCATTAGAGAGATTGGCCTATAGTTCTCTTTCTTGGTTGGGTCCTTTTCTGGTTTTGGTATCAGTATAATACTTACCTCCAGAAATGTGTTAGGGAGAGTTGATGCCTTTTCAGTTTCATTGAAGAGTTTGAGGAGTGTTGGCATTACACCTTCTCTGAATGTTTTATAGAATTCTGCTGTGAATCCATCAGGGTCTGGGCTTTTCTTTGTTGGTAAGTTTTTAATGACATCTTCAATCTTGTTAATTGATATTGGGTTGTTCAGGATTTTTGAGTCTTCCTGATTCAATTTTGGTAATTTGTACCTTTCCAGGAATCTGTCCATTTCTTCTGAATTTTCTATCCTATAAGAGTAAAGATTTTCAAAGTAGGTATTAATGATCTTTTGAATTTCTGTGGGATCTGTAGTGATTTCATCCTTTTCATTCCTTATTGCATGAATTTGAGTTCTTTCCCTTCTTTTTTTGATAAGGTTGGCTAGGGGTTTATCAATTTTATTTATTCTTTAGAAAAACCAACTCTTTGATTCACTTATTTTTTGTAGAGTTTTCTTTATCTCAATTGCATTAATTTCTGCCCTAAGTTTTATAACCTCCTCCCTTCTTTGGTCTTTTGGTTTGGCTTGTTGCTCCTTTTCTAAAAGTTTGAGGTGTAGCATTAGGCTATTTATTTGCTCTCTTTCTGTTTTCTTTATATATGAATTCATTGCTATAAATTTCCCTCTGAGGACTACTTTCATTGCATCCCACAGATTCCAGTAGGTTGTATTTACATTTTCATTTGTTTGTAGGTATTTCTTAATTTCTTCTTTAACTTACTGTGTGAACCACTGGTTATTCAGGAGGTTGTTGTCTACTTTGTAAGTGTTTATGCGATTTTTGGAGTTCTCTTTGTCATTGATTTCCAATTTCATTGCACTGTGGTCAGATAATACGCATGGGATAACTTCACTTCTTTTGCATTTAGGTAGATGTGCTCCATGGGCTAGAATGTGGTCAATTTTAGAGAAAGACCCATGTGCAGCTGAGAAAAATGTGTATTCTGATGTTGTGGGGTGGAACACTCTGTATACATCTACTATGTCCATTTGTTCACACTTTTGGTTCAAGTCTGTTATTTCTTTGCTGAGTTTCTGTCCAGTTGACCTGTCTCTTTGCATCAGAGGGGTGTTTAGGCCCCCTATTACAGTAGTGTTATTAATTATTTGATTTTTTACGTCTGTTAAGATTTGAGTTGTAAAGTTTGGTGCTCCATTATTTGGTGCATAAATGTTTAGGATTGTTATCTCTTCCTCTTGCAGCTTTCCCCTCGCTAGTATGTAATGCCCTTCTTTATCTCTTTTGATGGTTCTTGGTTTGAAGTTTACATTGTCTGCAAACATAATAGCTACCCCTGCTTTTTGCTGGGAACCTGTTACATGGAGAATTGTTTTCCATCCTTTAACTTTCAGCCTGTGGATTTCCTTTTGAGTAAAATGTGTTTCCTGTATACAGCATATCATTGGACTGTGTTTCTTAATCCACTCTGCCAGTCTTTTCCTTTTGACTGGTGAATTGAGGCCATTTACATTAATGGTTATAATGGTTATATGTTGACTTATTCTTGTCATGCTATTTACTTGTTGTTTTCCTTCTTTTGCTATCTGTTTACTTGTTTTGTTTGAGGGTTCCTTTTTATTGTTGTTCTTGAGATTGTGGTCACATTTTTCTCTGTCTAGAATATCTTTTAGTGCTTTTTGCAATGCTGGTTTGGCACTCATGAAGTTCTTTAGTTGTTCTTTGTCGTGGAAATATTTTATTTCTCCATTGAATTTGAAGGATAGTTTTGCAGAATACATCTGTCTGGGTTGGAAGCTGTTTTGTCTCAGCATCTGTAATATCTCACTCCAAGTTCTTCTTGATTTCATGATTTCCGTTGAGAAGTCTGCTGTGATTCTGATGGGCTTTCCTTTATAGGGATCTGTTTCTTTTCTCTAGCAACTTTTAATATTGTGTTCTTTTGCTGGATGTCTGGGATCTTGACTATTATATGTCTGTGTGTGTGTGTCTTTTTGGGGTTATGGCTCGTTGGGGTTCTATATGCCTCAATTAACTGTACTTCAGTATCTTTTACCATGTTTGGGAAATTTTCTGCTATTATTTCTGCAAATATTCTTTTTATATCATTTGCGTTGTCTCTTGCTGTTTTGTACTTTTATATTTGCTTGTACAGAATCTTCTTGTTCCACATGAAATTATGTAGCTCCCATGCTTGGACTACAATTTGACACACATTTCCCCAGACTAACATAATCCCACAGATAACTATCAGATATGTTTTATTTATAAACATATAAGACAGAATGAAAACTGAAAAAAGTACAATTACTTTCCAACTATTTTTGAAAGTGTTGCATACAACTCTTGAGAAGTCATCAGTAATTTCCTAAGGAATGAAAATCGTATATACTGAAGCCTAGATGTGTGGTTGTGCAAAACCAAGGCAATATTGGCCCTTCCAAAGTGCTGGCAGTAATTCAGATTTGAATGGAATAGCAATGAAACTAATGAATATCAATCAGCTCTTTATTAACATAAGATTGAAATTTTAAATTACATTAAAGATAAGATATTCCATCTTCAAAAAATTGGGATCTAAATTCTAAACCATGATGATTCTGTAGATATCATATACCCAACATACTCAGGGTTTTATTTTTCAAATTTCTAGAGTGTTTAGTTACCCTCAAATCAGCATTTTATCCGATGTAGAAGTTCATCTGAAGACTTTCTTGGTATCTAGTTGTATGTGCAGACTTTACTACACAGTTACCTTTGGAAATTAACATCAGCCTTTGAGTGAAACTTTTCTCTGGCTCCTGTGGAGGTATGTATTCCTCTGTTTAAATAGCCAGTTTGAAATGAACAACAATAGAAACATGATTACAAAGATGGAAAAAAGGAAGATAGCCTAGTGTATTCATGATGTTTTATTTAAGCATTTGAAATATCTGCTCAAATGTAAAACATTAAAACATGAAAATCATGATGTATATTGAACACTAATTCATACATAAAACATTTGAATGTCTAAAAATAAAATATCCTCTTGACCTCTTAATTATTGGTTAAAACATAAAAAAACTAATGATTAGTACTGGTTATGATCTGAATATCAGTTTAAAATAATTCTGTCATGTATGGAAAGTTTTAGATGTTCTGTATCAAATAGGTCAGTAACTTTCTTAGCTCACTTCGTGGCTCTCATTTGTGTTCTACTGAAAACTGGAGTAGATGTTTAAAGACCCTCACAGATATAAAACGATATGAAATGGCCCAGTAAGGGCTAATTATACCTTAACGTTGTGAAAAATCAGTGTATTATATTTAAATTAATTCCAAACACAGGCTGTGAGCTTCATGCCAGCTCCCAGAGACACTGCGCAAAGCACTTCAAACTTCTTTTCAGGATCAGCATCAAATAAGTTTTGCTTTCTACAGCCCCATCCAAGAGCCTACAGGCTAAAAACAGAGTCAGCCAGGTACAGCATCTATTTTTGCTCTTTTTAAAAAGTTCATTGGAATATAATTATTCTTATTCATTTATATTTTGTCTATGGCTGATTTCTGGCTGCCATAGAATTGAGTAGTTGTAGCAAAGATCATATGGCCTGCAAAGCCTAAAATAATTACTGACTTTTGCAGGAGGAGTTTGCTGACTCTTAGCTTTGAAAGGATAAGCATTCAATAAACATGTAATTATAAATACTGGAAGAGTCAAAAGAAGTTGCAAAATAGTGTGGAAATTTATTTTGGCAGGAATTACTTTCTGGAGCTAGGAGAAAATAAGAAAAACAGTATGTGCATAATTTCTTGAGATATGAAGGTCAGAAAAGGAAAGTAAAAGAAGGTGGACAGGCATAACAAATTCAAAGCACTAAGAACCCCCCAAAAAATAATAATCATAAAATACCAAAAGAACTTTCTGGGTGGAAAAGAGGTTTAGGCTTTTGCATTTATGCAGAGAAATGTAAATACAAAGAACAGGGGTCCTGGCCCCCGCAGAGGAAATGCAGAGGGACCGTAGCATGGCCAGTTCATGCACTCTTTGCACTGGGATGATTATTTCATCAAACTACTTAAATTCAAACAAATGGGTAAGTCCAGAAGGGCCAAGGTTTTTTAAGTAAATAATAATCAGAGTTAACAGCCCAATAAAATGATTTAGGTTAGAGAGGTCTAGCATTGTATCAGATATTTTAGTGTGGTCTTCTAAAAATAAAGGCTAAAATATAGACTGCAGTGCAAATAATTAATGGAACCAATCCTTGCAGGTGGAACCCGGTTGGTAGCAAGAGAAGCAGCCTGCAGAAGGAAAGAAGGTTTGCAGGGACCTGGGTTCAGCTGGAGTCTATTTTTAGCCTGATTCTATAGGAAGCTGTAAGCATAAATGTCACAGAGTTGCCTCACCTGAGGCAAAGTGGAAAGAGCTTTCAGTCATTTCCAGATGACAGAATTCCTACTGATGGCAGCTCTTCAGATAAATGGGAAGTTTTGAGCCTGTAGCCACTTCTTAGAGGTTTGTATCCTGGCCTAGTAAAGCAGATCTTTGAGGGGCACCCACAGCATTTATTATGGTGTGATGTATGATTCCTCTCTCTGTCACAAGATGAGTGTCTGAGACGACCCATGACCCACATTAAGGAAAGAAAGGTTTATTTTGACTTGTGGTTTCAGAGGTTTGGGCCTATTCTTGGTGACTTTGTTACTTCTGAGACTGCTGCAAGGCAGAGTATCACATAAGTAACATGCAATGGAGGAGGCCTGTAGGAGACTAGGCAATTATGTATTGCATATGAGATAGTAGTGACAGAATGGAAAGAAAGAGGCAGGGTCTGAGGTCCCAAGCACCTCCACCAAGGCTCACCCCAGTGACCTATCCTCCACTTGCTAGGATCTACTGCTTAAGAGTTTTGTCTCCTCCCAATAGCATCCCAGGCTGGGGATTGATCTTTTAACAGTTGGCTTTTTGGAAATGTTCCAGATTCAATATAGCAAATGGGTGAAAAGCTGTTAAAGATGGAACCTACTTCTGAGAAGAGTCTTGCTTTTCACTCAGCTTTGGCAGATTCTCAGCTCTTAGAGGATATTTATCATTCTGTGTGTTTATGCATCAATATGTGTGTGTGTGTTTGTTTTCTATACAGAGAATTATATTCCCACGGGGAAAAAAATAAAAGAACACAAATGAATATCAATAAAAGTGAAAATAAATTGTTTTTAAAATTTCAGCAAATATCTAGTGACTTGCAAGTGGGATTATAAAAGATATTTTGCTATCATATTGGTAGAAATAGATGAAATTATTCCTCTCAAATCTCCTGCACAAAGTATCCTATAAGTAAATATAAATTATGTGATTCTGTGCAAAAAAGTAAAATCCAAACTGATGTGATCTGGAGAAACAAACTTGGAGAAAGGTAAAATTTTCAACACTCCCTTCAGCAGCTTCTACTAAGTACAGATAGCATCCTACAGCTTTATTCTCAATAAACCTCATACTTGATTGTATTTCATCAAGATATACAGTTGGATGTGAGAGTGACCTGGCTGTGAATTCCGTCACCCTCTTGACTGCCAGGGTGGATCTGATTGATCTGGCTGGGCAGGCGGGTGCTGTCTCCCTTCCCCAGCTCTCCACATACATTCCTCCCAAAGCTGTGAGCTCCGTCAGAGGACGGCCACTCCCGTCCTCAGCCGAGGGTATTCGAGGAGACGCACTACCCTGCTAGAACCTCTAAACATGCGTTCAAGAGACACATAGTTTGGGCCTCTTCATTATTGCTAATTGGAAGCATGTCTGTTCACTGGATATGGAATAACATCTTATAACTAAAACAGCAGGAAACAGAAACACTGAGATGTCACCCAGGATTTGGAGGCAGATTTATTAACAACAAACCTGAGAAGGAATCATTCCCAGTGTCAGGTCCTGATTTCTGGTAGTCTAGAGCCATGGCACTAATAAGAGTTGGTGGACCCTCTATGTGGTTTGCAAGTGGTACATTTAGTAGTTATTACAGTGGATTGACAACTGGTGGTCAACTTATAATGCCCAGCTGAACTGAGCAAGCACAATGCTGGGTGTGGGAGGCCAACCTGGGGACTGTTGCCAGCAGCATAAGAGGCAGAACTGGAGAAGAAGAGAAAGTCTGTTGGGAGCTGAAAGAAGGCTGTTGGGAGCTGGTAGAAGCTATAAGGAGTTGTTGCTTGTTTTGGAGGAGCTTGTCATGCTGGGTTTCCTGATGAACTTGGCTATTTTTATCCTCCAAGGAGCTTGGGACCTCGTTGGCACTGAGAATCGCTTTGGTTCACTTTCGGAAGGCTCTGGTCCTCATTTTGAGCATCACTTCCTGGCTCTGGAGGGGAAGATGGTGCACTGCCAGTCTCCTGGAGAAGCTTGCTGCATTGGCTTCCCTGATGGGAGACTGGCCATCTTGATCATCAGAAGAGCTAGGGACCTTACTGTTGCTGAGGATGGCTGTGGTACCTTTTGAGGGAGCTCTGGTTCTTCTGAGCATCGCTTCCTGCTCTAGTGCAGATCCCTCAGCCTGCTAGCACAGATCCTTTGTCCCACTGGCACAGACTCCCCAGATTCTACCACTGTCCTTTGGGCCTTTGCAGCTCAGATCTAGGAAACAGGCCTGCAGGAGACATTGTTGTGGGCTCTGGCCTCCCATTGGATTGGTGGGAGGCATTGTTATGAGCTCTTGGTATTCAGCTGGACTCATGCATGACATTTCTGTGGGATCTAGTCCCTCAGTTAGATTCCTTGCTCTTAGTGTGTGAACAGATTTCTGGCACTCTTTTGTATATCATTCTTTGGGTGACTATTATAAATAATCATATAAAATATGTGTCTTTTATTACACTGTTACCCTTGCAAAATATCCCCCAAACCAGCACAGTTTTGACTGGTTACAACTTAGCTCATTATTACTGATTGGACTAAGAGAAAATTATATCATATGTTGCATACTAAGGCAAATTCAAACTCTAGACAAGCTCAGAGTTATGGAAAACACTTGCATGAGATAATATACAAGTTCAGTTTGGAGTCAGTTGGGTAACGGAAGTATATACTTGGCACTGGAAAACAAATCTGCTCAGGGGTGTAGCTAGTTGCAGGCTGGCATAGGACCTCAGATATAAAATTTGGACTCTCTATTTTCCTCTTCACTCCCTCCTTTTTTTGTACTCTTGACAATTCTTCGTCTAACGCTATATTGTCTCTTTTGATCCCATGGTTGTATATGGGTTAGAAGTTCTGAGTATCATTTGGAGTTTAATGGTACTGAGACAATTAAATAACCCAATTTAATTCTCTCTGAGACAAGATGCTTAGCCAATTGATTACATATGGTATAATTAGGAGGATGAGTGTAAGAGTAGTCAGGGGTCCTAAGAGGTGTCCTCTCCTTGACCACCAATTTACTAGATTTGGGGACCATCCTTGATGTCATGGTTATATTTGATCATCTAATCTTTCCTGGAGCTTTTGAAATCCCTCTCAGACAACCCAGGATTTATTTGAATAAAAGTGGTATTCTTCTGTCAAGACATTACACAGATATGCCTCCTTGTTTTAAAAGAACTAAGTCTAATCCGATTCAATTTTGTAAAACTACTTCAGCCAAGGAGTCTATCCGGTCTTGTAATAATGACATAGGGTCATGTAGACTTTTGAGTTCTTGGCAGATTGTCTCTGCCAACTGGTTTAGTCCTCTTTTTCCCACTGCGACAACAGCTGTCCCCATTCCTACTGTGCTAGCTAGGTTCAATCCAGTGAGTATGGGAATAACTGGGAGGCCCTTCTGATCTCTGAGAGGCTCTTACTATCATCCATTTTCACTTGGAGCAGGATGGTACATGGGCACATGTGCCCTGCTGGGAAGGTTCTGGCATGTTTTGACTCCATCTGGACAGGAGAAATTGCTTGGGCTCGGGGCGATCATCATTCTTGAGTAGGAAATAATGGCTGTGGAGCAGAATGGTGGAAAGGTTTGCTTAGGAGTTTGTATACAGGTAATAGTTTGCATATCGATAATAGATTATCACTATTCCCTACCATGAACTGGTAGGGAATTTAGAGCAATTATAGAATGATGACATCTTCCAGGTATAGAACCATATAGAGTTTTCTTAGCAGGCACCCAATAATAAAATGGGGGCAAAGATCTGAGACAAAGCCAGCAAAAGGCCTTCCTTTCAATCAGAAGTTACAGTTATCAAGGCTATACTGAGAACAAGGACAAGGACTACGGTAAGGGTAAATCAGGAAGAGATAAAGGTTAAGTAGGTAAACAGGAGATCATGTGCTGGGGTCCTGAGGCTTCAGCCATGCATACACCTGTCAGCATCCAGCGTGACAGGAGCAGGGATTTGAATGCGCTTTCTCCTCAGGGTGATTTCAGGGGCGTGTATTTGTCTGAATAAACCTTCCAACAGTTGTCTGGGTGGGCTCTCTTGACCCAAGAGTGCTGTATCTATGGCTGGATTTCTGAAACTATAACAGCTGTAGGGGTAGTGAAAAGAACCATGGAGGGCCTCTTTCAGCTTGGTTATAAGGGATCTTTTCTCCAAGCTTTGATTCAGACTATGTCTTCGAGGTCGTATGTGCATGTCAGTGGGGATGATGGCTCTCAGCTATGGTTTTATGTAGCTGAGAGAGGCTTTTTCCCAATTGTAATAGTTGATTCTGTAGGCATATGTTATGTATCTGGTGCACGTATCCTCTAAGATTTCTAAGGAGAGGTGGTGGTTTTCCAAAAAGGACCTCAAAGGGCATATAGCCAGTGGGTACCAGTGAGATTTATACCTTTAGAGAGCCACGAGCAGCAGGTTTATTCAAGAGCTGTGTCTCTTTGACAATATTTGGTTAGGACTGACTCTAAAGTCCTATTCATTATTTCAACTTTCCCAGAGCTCTGAGGTCTGTATGTTGTAAATACTGTTTTTTTTTTTTTTGTACCAAGGATCGAACTCAAGACCTTGTGTTTGCCAGACAGGTGCTTATTCCACGGAGCTATATCCCCAGGCTCAGAAGTCTTCTAAATCCTTTTTTTTATCTGCAAGGTCTGTATGTTGTATGAAGCTTCCATTTGATCTTTAGAGTCTCTGTAAGTTCTTGAGTGATTTCTGCTACAAGTACAGGCCCATTATTAGTGCCTCTGGTTAGATATGGTCCGTATCTGGGGATGATTTCCCACAGCAGGGCTCCATAGCCCTCAACTGCCCTTTCGGTTTTGGTGGGACAGGCTTTTGGCTATCTTGAGTAAGTGCAGAGGAGCACTAACTGATGTTTGTAATCCCTGTAGGGTTTTATTGCTTTGAAGTCTATTTGTATTATCTTCAAATGGGAACAGTTGTATGCTCGGTGGGGGTGGGGGCTCTGAGGTTTCAACTGCCAATTTTGCAGCCTCATCTGCTTTGTAATTTCCCAGGATGATAGACTCTTTTACCTTCTGGTGTTCCTTAGAGCGTATGATTGCAACCTTCTTGGGCTTCCAGATTGCAGTCAGAAGTTGTTCTCTGTTTTTGATTTGTTTCTCTCCAACAGTCAAGAGTCCCTTCTCTTTGTATAGGATTGCATGTATATGGACAGTAGCAAAGGCATATCTGAAATCTCAGTAAATGTATACTTTTTTATCTTTTGCCCAGTTTAGACCTTGTATTAGTGGCCACAGGTCAGTTTATTCAGGAGATCCATTCTTAGGAAGAGGCCCAGCTAGGAGCAACTCCTCTGTGGTGACAACAGCATACCCAGCTTGGTGGCTTCCATTTCTGACTGAACTGCTTACATCTGTGAATAGGTGTATTCTGTGTTAGGCAGAAGTTTTATTTGCAAGTCTGGACTACTTGTGAAGAGCTCATCTGTCATTGCTAAGCAGTCATGGTCTGGTGGCCCAAACTCAGTGGGCAAACAAGTGGCTGGATTTAAAACTTTTATAAACTGGAAGGGTAGTTTGAGATTCTCACAAGAAGTTGTTGGTATTGTGTTACACAGCTACATGAGAGCCAGAAATGTCTCCAGCTATTGAGAAACTCTAGAACAGCATGTGGCACTTGAACAGTCAGATCTTGATGTAGGATTAATTTGTCTGTTTCTTAGTTGAGAACTATTGCTGCCAGTACTCTCAAACAGGGTGGCCATCCTTTTGCCACTGGGTCCAGGTTTTTTGACAGATAGGCCGTAGGTCTTTTTCAGGACTTGGTGTGTTCAGTTAAGACCCCTGTGTCTATGTGTTTCATTTCATCTACAAACAAGTTGAAGGGCCTAGTCATTTCATGGATACCAAGGGCTAGTGCTGTAGAAATTATCCATTGTGTTTGGTCTATAGTCCAGTCTAGTGATGCCTATTCATCTTTGTCCCCTGACAGCATATCATATAGGGGTTTTGCCCATTCAGCAAACCCCAGAATCAGATACAACAGAATCCTGCAGGTGCAGGAATTTCCCTGAGCTGTCTCTTATTGTTCAGCCTTGGGATGGAGCAGATGAACTCTTTCCTTGCTGGTCCCAACCTCCTGAGTCTCTTTTCTAGATTGAAGCAAAGATATCATACCTTATGCTTGCATACTTGAGCCTTTTTCCAGGATACATTATATCTCATTGTTAGAGGTGATGAAGGAGGGCTTATGTTCCTTCCAGTAGTTTGGATATTTTGGGTTGCAAAGTAATAAATCATCTCTGTGCTGTAGCAAGGTATAATTGTAGTTAGCTCGAGGGCCAGATCAGCAGCAAGTGCGTCTCCAAAGAGGGTAGAAGAGTTTTTGAAGCCTTGTGGAAGATGAGTCCAAGTGGGCAGGCCTTTTGTCCCCTCTCTGGATCTTCCCACTCAAAGAGAAAAAGGAGTGGCTGACAGGGGCAATATGAAAAAAGAGGAAAGTATTTTTAAATCCAGGCGAGTGAACCAGGTGGTGTCTGAAGGGAGCAGGCTCAGAAGGGTGAAGGGTTGGGTACTGCTGATATAAGGG
Organism: Dinomys branickii; assembly: GCA_004027595.1. Lineage (NCBI taxonomy): Eukaryota > Metazoa > Chordata > Mammalia > Rodentia > Dinomyidae > Dinomys > Dinomys branickii. The sequence goes on along the minus strand of PVLD010011918.1, from coordinate 34,507 downwards.
AGTGGTGGCATTGTTGATGGCATGGAAATCTTGCACAGGTTTGTAATTTCTGTTAGGATTTTTTGCAGGATAACGGGGAGTGCTACAGGGCAACTGGAACTGTCCCAAACCGTCTTACATAGGAGATGTGTTGAATGCCGAGTCAAGCTTCTGTGACAGGATACCGCTTAAACATGACTGGAGCAGCAACTGGGCAAAGCCCGACTATCAAAGGAACACTATTTTTGGCAAGTCCTGGAGGTGAATTTTGGCCCAGACTTTTGGGAAAAGGGTTTTCAAGGATTTTGTGTTCCGATTGTCATTTCTGTCTGGTGGAGAGACCATTCATCTTCCCAGGGCATAGTCAGAGTCAGGAGTACATCCAGGGTATTGGATCTGAATGCAAGGAAGACCAGTTGGTTTGGAGAAAAGGAAATAGTTGATCCCAGTTTGGAAAGGAGGTTTCATCCCAGGAGGGCTATGGGGCATCTAGGCATGTGCAGAAACTCATGTATGAAGAGACATCTCCTACCTCACAGGACCAACTGACAGAATTTCTTCTTAGAGGAAATACAGGTGGCTCTGATAACTTGGACTTCCAGGTCTCTAAAGGAGTAACAAGCTGAATCACAACTGAATGTTCAGCTGCACTGTCTACCATGAAGTTCTCAGGTTTGCCCTCCACTTATGCAATGACCTTGGGCTCTTTGGGCCCCAGTTTGATAAAGCCCTGTCCTATTCATCATCTAGGCCCAACATGGTGAAGAGAGTTTCATGCTGAGGTGGTTCTGAGCAGCCAGGTTTCTTTGTGTCTCACAGATGGAGGGAACATTTGTCTTTCCAGTGTCCAAACTGTTTGAAGCAAGCATATTGGTTGGCCACTAAGGTACAGGATCTGCTGCCAGTCTTGGCTGTGAGGTCTGAGGAGCCCCTTTGGTCAGTTGTCTTGATAAGATTGGCACTGGTAGGGTGCCTCAGGGCCAGGCTTCCCCAGCAGTGTGGCTGGGAAGGGAGCCTCTGGCAGGCTCTGAGGTTGGGCTCATGTGGTTGATCTTTCTTTCTTTCCTTTCTCTATTTGTGAAAGCATTCTGTGCTATTTGGAGTAATTGAGAAACATTCATCCCAGGGGAGCCATCAATGTTCTGGATCTTTTTTCTGAAGTCATAGGTAGACTGTGCAGAACTGATCACTTGTTAAGCAGCAGGATCTTCAGCAGCAGTCAAAAGGTCAATCTGGTAACCTTCACAGTCATTTGTAGAACTTAGCTGGACTTTTGTCTGACTCCTGGATAAGTGAATAACATTGGACATGTTTATGGGCATTTTGCCCACTTCCTTGAGGCCTGCAAGGAGAATAGCATGGTACTGGTTTAGGATTTCAGAACTTTCTGCTGTGTTGTACTCCTAGTTTGGATGTTCTTGAGGAAAACCTATAGTCACCCAGGCATCTAGGTTGACTCTAGTAGCTGGGGCTCATGCCTTGAGTCAAGCTTATGCCTCTTCCAGGATACAGCATCACTCTTCAGGGTAGATGAGGGTCAGAAGAAGCACTGGCACTCACCTCATGTTGCTGGTGAGCCTGGAATGTTGAAGTGAGGAGGTTCATCATTGCTTAGGGCTTTTTAGAGTAGGGTGGAGTGTGACCTTTCAAATTTAAGTGATCAGCAGTGCTGAAGGGCTGACAGTACACTAAAGGCTGTAGGTTTAGTGGTCCTCCCAGATTCCAGGGTACACTTGGGGCTGCATGTGGAGATGGGTAAAAGACTTGGGCTGAGCAGCCAACTGAAACTGTTGTCTGATGAGGGAACTCACTGGTGGCGGTAACCCAGGAGAATGTTCGGGCTTGACACTTAGCCATGGTGAGGATATTAAGTCTAGGGGGCCAAACAGGGCCAGTGACATAAATGCTGAACCCTGAGCTTGCTGTGGGAGTGCCAGTGAAGTTGAGTCTAGAAGGACAGATGGGGTTGCTGATCTAGGCATTGCAGTCTGAGCTGGCTGTGGGGGTATGGGTGCCAGCACAATGGCCTGAGCTTTTAGGACAAACAATGGGATCAGCTCTGGCTCTGATTGAGACAGATCTTCAGGGAGTCCTGGGTAAATTTTTTCAGTTGGGGTTTATTTAGGGTGGAAGCAGAGTTGTCTTGGATGGCTTGTTTTAACAACTAGAGTACACTTTGCTTCCTCTATGGAACAGACATAGAACCAAGGTTTTGGCAAAGACTAACCAGGAGCCTATGTAAGGGAGTTGGTCAGATTGCTCTTCTTTCCTAAGCTTGACAACTTTGTTCCAAACTTGCCAAACAGTTTCAACATTTAAAATACCTTTAGGTGGCCAGTAAAGACAGAGTTTTGGCCAGTTGATCTCACAAAAAGTGAGAAGTTTCTAAGGTTTCATTTTTAGTCTGTAATCTTTGTAGTAATCAATCTTAAAATTCTGTAGCATGCAATCATTGTGACTCCCTGTGTGTGTATGGTGTACTTTTGAATGGTGATGCAACAGACAGACATGAGGGTGTCCTCTGAGGAGGACCACTCAGATGCCCAACTGGCCATGCCCCTTAAAGGGTATCTCAGTGTGACTTAGCTAAAGAGGGTGTGAGGCCAAATTATGCCATCTGTTGTTTGCCACAGAGCCACAGGTGAGGGCCAGTCAGACACCACCACCAGTGCTTCCCAGCCTCGGTGCACAGACGGAGCAGCCTATGGCTTACACTGTCTGTTCCACTCTCTCACACAGTCATCAAGCATTCAGAAGGTAAACATTCCCTCCCCCCAGTCCGTGGGAAGGCTGACTAATGATAGGTGCCCAGACCCTCCTTCTGCTCAAACTGAGCAGGCACAGACTGAAACTGGTTATCCCTGGGAGACTTATCAGAATCAGAGAGGCAGGCAGGCGACTGCTTTCCCTTCGCTTTAGAATGGTGAGCCACAAGTGATGAACTGGGAATCCGCCCCCAGTCCTCTGAGAGGAAAAATCCTTGGGCATCCAGTCTCCCCTATCTCTATTCAATTACAGTTTAGAAAATTTGTTACTTAGTCCAATAATAGGACAGAACTTCTACATAAAGCACTCATTTATTTGGAAGGAGAAAGAAAGTGAAAATGCAGAGATTTGTCTTCTTCTGATTCAGAAGAAGCAGTATAGAGAATTTCTATCTATAAATGTATGAGTTTAGTAAGATTTAGCTAATGTTTCTACATTAATGGAGGGACAGTCATTATTTTATATCTTATTTTTCGCATCATCGATTATTTATATGGAGATTTCAGCAATGGAGAGGATTATAGATATTTTCTTCAGAAGAAAGGTTTACTTTTTCTGTAAGACCCAAGGGAGTTATATTTCTTTTACCTTACAAACCAGTGATCATTTTGTAATTGGTAGTGAATCAGTACAAATTCTCAGACTTTTCAATGTTTCATTTTGGAAAAACTTATGAATTTATTAGAAACATGATATATCAAAGTCAAAAAAAGATTATTTCTACAGACAGGTTATAATAAGACCCTTATAATAGTGTCAAAACATAACTTTAGAAAATCACTTTTTCCTTTTCAATTCTTTTCCTAACTCCTATCTTTTATTGTTAGAGTCTCCACCAGCCTGAAAAAAATCCATGTGTTTTACTGTGCTCTACATGTCAAATTCTAAATTTAGGGAACAAATCTATGACAGAAAGAAGCACATTAAAGGTATAAAATAAAATACAAGATTAAGAATTCAAATAGTTTAGCAGTACAAAAACAAGACAGATCACATGCCATGTGACAACATTGCAAGGCTTTCTACAGAAAAAGGACTTAACTAGAATCTTGAACTGATGACCATAATTTCATAATAAAGATTTTTTCCTAGACAAGGCAACAACAACGTGATGAGAGGTGGGACTTGTGATGAGACTAAAGGGTAGATTGTGGACTCATCTTTATAACCTCTCAGTTAGGGAAGACTGTACCTTTTTCACAATTTGGACAATAGCAACATTTTCTTTATTAAGGAACATAATTTTTATAGTATTAGTTGTGCTCCTGTGGATAGTTTTGATTAAAGACTTGATGAAATAATAACTATAATCATTTTGATCAACTATAGCTTTTAATCTTTATTTTTCTATCCTGGTTTACTTCACTTAGTTTTTTAAGACAAAACAAAGTACAGGGTCTAAACTACCTGATTGTTTTAACACTGCAGGCTGCTAAAAATCATATAGTATTTCAGGTTGAAATTTTAAATTTGTATTGCTTGAACCTCAAAATTGTCTTCACCAATGGCCATTCATTATCACTGCACCCATATGTCTGCCTTTAAAAATCAGAATCCAGTGCTTCTTCCACCAGCCTTTACTTTTCCATTTGGCTGCATTATGGTGAGAACAGATGACTTTAAGGATAGTCAGCAAGTGAGTTGATTTGGAACTGGTTTTCAGTTTACAAGCCAGTTTACCCCAATTCTAGGTGGTAATTAACAAAGTCAACATGCTATCTGAACTCTTGGGCTGACCATAGTGACCACTCTGTTTTAAGGTCAACTGCATTGTAAACTTAATTACACCTAGAAAAATCCCTTTAAACAATGTGTATGTTAGTGTTTGATTAATACTAAGTAACTAGATAAAGGTGAATGGTGGCTACACACCTTGGGAGACCACTTTAGAATTTGGCATAGGCAGACAATGACATCTGGATACCCAACTTTATGTAACAATGTAATTCCTACAGTAACAAATCCTGGTTTAGTAAGCCATGGAATTAACATTAAACTGCATTATTATAGTGAACTAAATATGAATTATGTAAATTCACATTCAAGCTTCCCTTAACTGACTCATAAAATATATATTTTCTGGCTTTAATATCATTGCATAAAAGTGAAAGCATAAAGGTGGGGAAGTTAGTGTAACACTAGCATTCTACAACACCATAGAAGACTATAATATCTTACTTTATACATTTTCCCAGACAACATTCATATGAAATATTTTTCAGGATTACTTTACATCTAGAATTTCATAGAATTACCCACTAAACTAGGTTGCTGTGAGGAAAAGTGGGGCTTCCTAGAGTAGAACATTGAACAGATATTCCAGGAGGTACCTTGTACAGCTGATGAGGGATTCACTTCTCTGTTGTGATGGCCAACAGCCCAACTCAGTATCCAAGGGAACTTGAAAAGTTTTGGTGGGTGGAAGACCCTGGAGATAATGCTGAAACATCATTCTATTCTGTGGTGATCTCAGAACCACAACTTGATACAATATAGATAATCTCTGGTTGTTCGAGGGCTTTGGAATACTTATTAAGCTAGTGATTGGAGGTAAAATCAGAACCCATGGAATGAAAATGGGGACAAACATGTACCAGCTCTACACAAGGAATTAAATGTTATTACTGCATAAAGCAAAATAAATGAAAGTAAAACTAATAAAATGAGTTTAAATAGAAGTAGAATTATGACTTACAAGGAAAAACAATAAATAAGAGCTATGAAATGAGTTCTGGAGAAGGGGCTTGAGCCAGGGGAAAGACACTAGATACTGAGATTCAAATAACAAAGTAGTATAAAAACTCATCACATGGATCTGGACAATGCATTAGATTTTAGGAAATGAGGCACCTGTCACTCAAGGCGCACATTAGCTGGGTGAGAGCCTTGATGAAGCAAGAGTAGTTCTGAGTGTAAGTCTGAGTAAATCTCCTTGTAAGGCTGAGTTCTTGGGAGCGCTCCTTTAGAATTTGTGTCAGGACTGTGCATGGTGATCTTGTGACATCTCTGCAGCTGGATGTATCTTCAAGAAGTCATGGAAAGAGGACTGTGTATTATGTAAGTGAAACCATTATGAACATAAAAATGAGGTGGATTCAAAGCACTGAATAAAAGTTTCTACATTTTAGTTCAGATTTTTTGAGTTGCTGAACTAAAAATTAAAATTTTCAATTACTTGCTTCATTAAAAATCACAGAATTTTGAACCCATTGGGAAATTATCCCAAACAACTGTGAATTGAGAAGGTTGATGAAAGACATGCACAGTATACATAAGTAAGATGCCTATGTTTTATCCTAAGACAAGAAAAAAAATAATGGATACTCGGTCAAAAAGTTTGATGATACTTGTAGAAGAAATGTGACACAGGTTGAATATTTTTGTACAAATAGTTATATTTGCATAAATAAGAGTGATTGTGAAGAAATAAATAAACCCTGTAAACACTGAAATAATGTACTGCAAGATAATAAAAACTGTGGAATTGGCTTTCACAGACTCAGGCATTATTCCTTTTAACATTGGTGTCTCATTTTATTTTAAAAAGAAGAACAAACACAAACAAACACAAAGGCAAAAACAAAACACAATAAAATGGTACAGAATTTCAAAACAAGTTGATAGGAAATTAACAATAATTGTTATAATATATATGGTTATCTTCAAAGTAGTTGCTCATATATACTACTTCAAATATATATAGTATATATATAAATTATATAAAAATATATAATACAATATATTAAAATATATTATATATTAGATTTATATTTTATATTTATATTTTATATAATTAGACTATGCATTATATTATATATTATATATTATAATATATAATTATAATATATATAGTATACCCCCCCACACACATACACATATTTCCCCTTCTTTTCCTCTTTCCCGATCCCAGATGTTTCTTTCTCTTTAAAAAAGTAAACATAACAATGAAAATGAATTTCAAACTGAGGACAGCTGCAATAGTTGATACACTGTCTATTGTTGTCTTCCTAGCAGTTATTCAGCATAGGAGATACAGGCAAGGTATCTTGTCTATACAATATTAGCACAAAGCTCTCTTTTTAAAAAACTAAGAAAAGCTAGCTGTGTAGCAATCTTAACTATCTTGTACATAAACATATATTGTTTTTCCTTTCTTCATTTCCCCTTTCCCCAACACAGTTTGTCTTTTCTTTTGAATTCTTCCCAATTCATAATATCCATCCTAAATTTTGGATCTTACTTACTTGCTTGTTTCTTTACACAAGTGAGACAATATGATGCTTACACATATGGTTCTGATTGTTGCCTCTTTTATACCTAAGATACTATCGAGCTGGAAAGAAGAAAGCACAGGTGAATTATTGGAAGTTGCATAAATCTATCCCTTTTGATTCCATTTTGTATATGAAAAGACTGAAATCTATAAAACTGCCTTAAACTGCTTAATGTTGTAGCTCCCTATCTACAAGCACTGACATGTTATTTTCACTGGATTATATGCTCTCTTCCGATAGTTCAGGGTTTCTTTGTAGGTTTTCTCATACTTCAGATATTAATTCCCACTTTTATAGGCTATGGAGGAAAAAGCGAGTGACTGCTGGATTTTGGGTTAGAAATTCCTCTAAATCCAGCCCCATTCCTGTCTTGTCTCCTCTCCCGTGCTACCTACTTCTCCCTTGCTGCAACTCGTGCTTCCTTTTCTGAAGCCGCTGCGACACGATCTCCTCTGAGATGGTGTGAGACAGTGAGACTCAGTGTGTGGGCTCCTCCTCACCTGGACGTCCTTAGCGGTCCGCAGGGTTGCACTTCTGCTTGGTCCTGGCCCTTACACACTTTTATGTTTGGTGTTATTCTTAGGGAATGTATAGATAATAAATATTCCATTCCACGCTGACTTTGACAGATGCATCCCACATTGCACTAAATATTAAATCTACCATAATGCCTCATTTTGTGAATTCTAAATTCTCACTTCTTACTATGAAAAACATTGTAATAGTTATATGTTTTTATAATAGCTACTGGTGATTGACGAAAATAACTAACTTTAGCCTGTCATCTTTTTATAGTACTGGAAAGCATGTAAATGCTTGAAAATTGCTTATGGTCAAGAAAGTCTCTCAACAGCGGCATTTTGGGCATTTGGGAGTGTATGACGCCTTACTGCAGGTTGTGCTGCTGCTGTGTTTAGAAGCATCCTGGCCTTCGTCTGCCAGATGCTCATGATGATACCGTCTATTACAGTGATGGAAAGTGTCTCCAGATAGCTAAATGACTGATGTGGGTAAAGTGTGCACAACTGAAACTGTTGCTATGGAGTGACATATAGCAGGCAGCTCAAAGTAATTAGTTGTATTTTTAAATCATTTCTACATTTATTTCGGTAATATTTATATGTATAGTTTCCTATAGATCTTAAGAATATAATTTCAAGTTTTGATAAATGTTTGTAGCAGGGAAACCAAAATCTCAGTCAAGACAAAGCAATTTCATTACCCTCTTTTACACTATTTGCTAGTTGGCTTCAGACTTTCATAAATAACATTCCTGCAATTTCCATCACCAGTAGCTTTTTTTGCCTCCCCTTGAGTATCACATAATTGGAATTATACTACATATAATTTTCCAATCTATGCAGTTTCTTAAATGTCATTTGATATGAATATTTACATTAAATAAATTCAATTAAATTTTCATATTTTATAATCAATAGTTTAAGAAGTATTTGCTTTGAAAATCCTCTAAATATAGTCCTTTAAATTTTTTTCTAGAAGGTGTGTGGTTTTATCTCCTAAGTTTCAAACTAGTATCCCTCTGAACTTAATTTGGGTATGAGGTGTGAAGCTAAAGTAGAAATTTATTTTTCACCATGTTTATCAAATCTTTCCACTGCAATTTACTGAGGTAACATTAAACTCTCCGTTGAAAATTATCTCATTTTAGAAATTGAATAGATGCTGTAGTCCATCTATCTCTGAATTTGATATGACTTTGTAGGAGTTTAAACTTTAATGTCATTTTTTAAAATTGTTTTGGCTGTTTTTACAGTTAGGGTCTAGAGGTACCCTAAAGCCTCATGCAGTCACAAGGCTTTTTCAGAGCTGGATGAATCTAGTGTGTGATTTTAAGCACCCCCCGGGTTGGTTTGGCACAGTTCTGGCTAGCATTAAGGGTGTGAGTGCTACAACTGCCTGCAGTGGGTAGCATGTATATGAGGGAGAGACTCTTGTCTCCCTTCCTTTGTTTGTTGACTTCGTTGTCTTCTGCAACCATGAACGGTTGGCCCTCTGCCACGTGTCACCCTGCCTTGGAAACAGCAGATTATGGACCGAAACCTCTATAGACTTTAAGCTAAATAAATAAACTTCCCTCCCTTTAACTTTGGGTGTCAGGTATTTTGTCTCAGCAATGAGAGAAGAGTAACCAAGATACCTGTGTTGAGTTGTATCTGGTAAACCATGAAATTTAAAATGGCTTGGACTTACCAAACTTGCTTTAGGGTACCGTGTATTTGAGGAGTTTTTATTTCTTTGTTCTGTTTCTCATATTATTAGCACTTGGGTCTTAATGTACACCCTAATGTTTGTATGTTGTGTCTTCTCCAGGATTGCAACCAGTTTTTCAGTTGGTTAGTGGCATCTTTGCACTTTTATAAGTCATAATTCTAAAAATTCTTCATGCACTGCAAGATTTCTGGCATCTCATTAGCTCTTACACCTGCAGTAGGTATTCTCTCCAAAATTTTATGGCATAGATGAAGATATACATAAACCAATCTTCCAACAAGAATTCATGAAACTCTGCCTAGATTCCCTAGTTACTATTAGTTGAACTTGTAAATTCCACCAACTTCATGAATCCCAAAATTTAACCTTACTTCCTCAACATTTGATATCATGTTCTACTTGGATTGAATATTCCTCCTTTGCAGTTGTGAAATATCTCAAAACAAAGTGCCAGGGAAATGTTTTGATTCACATCAAATTTCCTAGTCTCTTAAGAATAATTGTTTTTAAAACTCATTGTCCAGTGGCTTAGTTATTTTTCTCATTTTCTGAGACAAAATACACAACACCTAAAGTTAAAGGAGAAAAACTGTATTGTAGCTCTCAGTTTTTAGAGGTTTTAGTCTATAGTCACTTAGCCACAAGGCATGGTAGCATAGCAGAGGGCATCACAGAAGAGAAACAGTCCATGGCAAAGCAGGGCAGACAGAAGACAGTGGGCGGTGAGGTAGCAAGCAGCAAGGCGCAAGCAGTAGGAGCAGCCCTCCTCTGTCTTTTACAGTCTGTTCAGGCTACCCAGCCTTAGTTCAGGTAGCACTAGCACCCAGAGGGGTGCACTCTTAATCCTAGCATCACATCTTTAATTCTAGTATCCTAATTTTAACCCCAGCTTCACACACCCTAGATGCAGCCACCTCCAAAAAGCCCCACCTATGACTACATGAGGTTTTGGGGGTCCAAATAGCTTCAAGCCATAGCAATTTCTGAAAGTTTGCTGCAGATATTTTGTCCTATTTTAAGATGATTTATAAGGTTGCAAAAATTAATTCAATATTAGTTTATCAGACTTGGGCAGAAATGGAATACTATTGATCTTTAAATAATGTTTCAATTATAAAATGAAGATATGTTTATTTTTTGAATAATTAGAAAATATAGAAAAATATAAATAATATGATTTAAAATATTTATGGATACACCTCTTAAAATCTAGACATTAATATTGTGAGATATTTTCTTAATATGTTTATCTTCTTTTCTTTCTAAATTTTTTTTAAAAAGCTTGCATCTCTAAGACTTTTAGTCATGCTTGGTGGCTTGATGCTTTTCACTGGTCAAGGTCCAATGAAATCTTACTGACTTGTAGAAGCTATTGCTTTTGCCTGTATAGTTTGTCTTGTTGTTTAGTTGTAGTACTTCTGTTTATGTTTAACAATTTATCTCCTTGGTTGATACTTTAGTGAAACTGGCACTTAAGTAGCTCTGCACTTCCGTGGCCACAGAGCAAGTTTCTGGCCTGAGTTTGATAAACTGCTCCTGTTCTCCTACAAAGTAACAGCACAGAAAGTTGCTGGCTTGGCTTCTCCAGTGTCACAGCATGAACTAAACCGATGGTGAGTCCTCCTGTACTCGCTCCTCTTCTATATGTGGTACCAAAGTGATTGCTCCCTTGTTTAGCCCAAGTGTAATTACCTGCGTCTTGGAAATGAAGAATTGTAACTAAAACAATTATTGGTCTTAGACTGTGCAACAGACCTCTGCAGGACTATTGAGGGCACTACCGAGATGACAGTCGGTGAGAAGCTCCATTCAGTGTGACAAAACCAAAGAGAGACTTCTTCCGATGCACACAGCAATGGGATGGAATGATCCAGCCATGAAATATAGGAACATACATAGTTTTTACATGTTCAGAACAAAATTATGCTCTCTGAAGCTGTATTTGAAAATAATAAATAAATTTCCTAGCTTTTATGACCTAAGATTAGTAAAAATATCAACAACATAGTATAACAATAACTCAGGCAATGGTTCATTGGAGTGCTGATCTTAAAAATCATGGAATAACATGAATTGATTTGACTTCACGTGGCTAACAGTTCCAGTAATCAGGAAAGCAAACTGCAGCAATCAGAATAGTGGTTCTTGGATATTACTGAAAACTTAGAAACTCCAAAAAAAAGTAACTCCACACATGTTGGTGTCTTCTCATGTAAGTACATTGTTTTGCATTTAGAGGAAACAGCTCATGAGTACACTATACCCCAAATCCTTGTACTTTTAGGTCAGAATTTAGATTCAAAGCCAACATGTTCTAAAAGTTGAGATACTAAATAAAACAAGAAAGTATGGAAAACACACGGAAAATTTCAGGAATATCCTTATTACATCATTAAAAATCTCCAAAATACATAAGAAATGTATTTTGAGTTTGTTAAAATATGGCAGTGAGGAACAAAGCTCTACCACAGGCTGAATATTAGCTACTTAACTAAAAATTTTGGCCACCACGTCTTCACAAAAATTTTGAATCCAGGTGTTTTATATATTATCTGTCATATTCATGAAAATTTTAAGCCAGGAGTTTAATATGTTACCTGTCATTTGGGTCTGTCTTGCATATCCCCTCACTATATCTTTCAGGGGCTCTCAGAAGTCTGTCCCTAAGAAAAACTTCTGGGGATAAACTAATTAAAGAAAACACTGCTATTGTTTCCCCAAAGAATGAGGAAGGTAAAGCACTTCATTGTTTATTTTATTTACCCCAAGAATACAGCTTTAAGGAATTGAAATCACATTTCTATGGAGATAAGAGGATCTCAGGTGACTGAGCCCGGAAGTGACAAAAGTCCCTGTGTTACTCTAACAGCAAAGAGTGAAGTTAGAACCACCTAAGCTCAACCGAGATGTCTGTTAATGATTAATTATTCTTATTCCAAAGAATAAACATCAATATGTCTCTGAGGTATTAACTGATTTACATAACAAAACATTTCAGATTTGCAAACAAACAAAAAGTCTCAAAGTAGTAAACCTGAAATTTATGAACTGCTAACTACGGCAGGACCTGACTGCCGAAAGAGCTGCTTGCCTTGGAGAATGGCCCTCACTACAACATCACAAATGCACACGGTGAACTGCTCTCCCATCTGCCTCAGAGGAGCCTAGAGCCGTTCGTCTGGGGAGCTGCTCTCCAGCAAAACCTTCACCCATTTTCTGTAAAATGACAGAATTATGGTAACTAATCCCACAAACTGTGAGAACGAAGAAAATGGGTCTGGCTCCTAGTAAACACTTCCTGACATGAGATCTCATTAGTATTGACTGTAGGTTGTTTGGTCACTTCGCTCAGGAAATATGTCATATTTGTGTTCTTACAGAATCTTCACTGTTAATTGTTCAAAGTGTGGTTATGTAAGGCAATTTCAAGGACCAGCATAGACCGACAAGAAGATGTAAGTCATGGACGTCTATAAAATTCCCTGGAATTGTCTGATGCTTACCAAGATAAATATCTATTTTCTTTGAATTTATCATTGGTCCTCCAGGTAAAATTTAGCCACATGTCCCCTACAAAGGGACAATAAGAGATATTCTTCCTCCTCCAAAATACAGAAGCATCTAGGATATACTTCTTTTATAGCACTATATGTTATATGCTATGGTCTGTTGCTTCTGTGTGTGTTTCTTCCTGAGATGAGTTCCTTATGATCCGAAGGAAAATGATATAGTAGAGTTGGTGTTAAGGTTTGTATCTACATGTTCACCCAAAGCCACTCATAGGTGGCGCTTTTCAGTGATGGTTGAATCTAGAGTGTGTGAATATAGATTAAGGGTGCATGATAACTAAATTAGTCCACGGATTGGTTTAGCATAGCTCTGGGTGTGGGTGGCAGCAACCAATGGGCTTGGAGCCTGAATGAAGTAAGGAAAATGGAGGCTTACTGATTCAGTGCTTTCTGCCAGTGCTACCACGGACTGTTTCTCCTTTGAGATGCGCCTCTGCCATACCATCCTGCCTTGGAGCCAGCTGACCATAGACTGAAGCCTCTACAAACTGGGAGCTGCCATAAACATGTCCTCCTTTGACTCATGGATTTTGGGTACTTTGTTCTAATAAAGAGAAAAGTAACAAGACACTTGGCATCAGGAAACTGTGATGAAAGTCTTTATCCATTACTTTAATAACTGCTGCATTTTGTACTTGTGAATATCATTTAAGCTTTTCAAGGTGTGATGGCAATGCTGTACAACTAACTTCCCTATGTTTGAACTTTAAACTATTGTCTGGGGAAGTAATACATCCTGGAATTTAGAATAAGTTGGTCTAGATTTGAGACCCATTACCAACATGACTAGCAAGGTGCCCAAGTTGAATAATTTGCATTCTCCCTGTGTCTGAGGATTAGGTAGATAAACTTATTTTAAAGAGAACTAAACAATAACAAAATAACAACATAGACAAAAGCAAAGCAACACAAAAACAATAAAAATGATACAGGGCTTCAAAACAAAATGATAGGAATTAACACTGGTTGTTATACCACATATTCTTATCTTCAATGAAGTTGCTCAGATTAAGTACCAAAACAATGCATGTAGTAATTGGTCAACATATGTTAAATTTCTAGGGCTGGGGATATAGCTCAGTGGAATAAGCGCTTGCCTAGCAAGCGCAGGGTCCTGAGTTCGATCCCCAGTACCGCAAAAAAAAAAAAAAAAACCACAAAAAACAAAATATGTTAAATTTCTATTGAAAAATTGAACTAAGATATTGAGAAATTGTTTCATAAATTGCTAATACAGATATTTGTTACTGGAATGAAACATTTAGAATGTTTACCTAAAGGAATCAATGATTTAAGAAGCAATTTTTCCTTTTACTTATTTTTCATTTTTATATATTAAAAGTAAATATTAATAAGGAGAAACAGCACTTTTTACTTGCATGAAAAAATTAAAAATTCTCTATAAAATATTATTACACCATGTAACAATCATAAAAGAATGGCCAAATGTTAGAATACAAGTCAGAGACAAAAGACTTAAAATAAGAAATAAAGAGATAAGAGTAGAAAACTTTCTTTTCAATTAGCTAAGAGAAACTAGTAGCACAAGTGAAACAGATTAATATATATATTGAAATATTTTTGAAAAAATTGGAATAGATAATTTAATTATTTGAACTTCTCCCTACTTGCCACCTCCCTCTGTCTTTCTATTTTTTCTCATGTAAGAAAAATTATATGATATTGATGTTTGTGTCTCTAATTTATTTCAATTAATATTTTGGAAAGATACCTAAAAGAGGGAATAGCTGGGTCAAATGAAATTTCTATTTTTAGTTGTTTTGCATATTTTAAAACCTGAGAAAATTGATGTAGATAAAAATCAGTTCTGCTTTCATCACTATTGATTTTTAAGACTCATGCAGTGATCTAGAGCTTCACATGTGGAAGAAAGGAGAGATGGTCATGTCTAGCCTCAGAAGCTTGCTAGCCCTTGACCTTCGACTCTGTGTCTCTGTACAGAAGGAGACACTGGTTCTCCCCTGAACACGTGATGTTCTGCCACATCATTATAGCAAAACGGGCTCTGCCCTTTCCTAGTTCTGAGGGAGAAAACTCTGTCTTTATATAATTGAATGGAAAGTATTGTCTCCTTTAAAAAGGATGACATTTGTTTAAAATACTCTCCATATTAGAAATAACTTGTGGGTAATAGCATTGTCCTTACATGCTAATATTTATAGAATAATTGTCCCTTGAAATTCATCACTTTCTTTTCTGGAAGACTATATCATTTTTAAGTAAGAATTGTACTAGGATGACTCTAATGTGATATTCTTTGTGCAAATTGTATAACATCCCATTGACATTTGTTATCCATACTTGAAATCCCATGTTACTGCTTGTTTCACAGATTGCAGCTATAAAAAATACACAACACTGAATATTTACTACAAATCGCTAAAAGCTATAGAAGAAAATAGGCTACAAAATGTAATACTTTAAAATGGCTCAGTGAAGCAAGAATTTTGAGTTTCTTTCTTTTATTAGAAACTTGTTAAAATTTCCTAGCAAATAGAACACACATTTGCAATTAATAGTCAATTTTGAATTATCTAAGAACACTCCTGTTTTTGAGTGAAGTCCTTTTAAATGTAGTTATGTCTCCTAATGGAGCTTCTATTAAAGATGTTCCAATTTAATTTACTTGATGTTTATTTCCATTCAAAGAAATCAGAATTATAATGAATTTCAGTCTTAATATAGTTAGGAAACCATTCTCTGTATGTATGTATATACTCTCTTATGAATACTTTTCAACAGTACCTTTTGTGAGTCTACAAGAATACTCATAATTCATACCAATAAACCTCAGAAAAATCCCTAAAAATTCCATGAAGTACAAAAAAATAATGAACTGAATTGAATTATTCTGAAGCATTCAGAAATATGACTTTCTGTTTGAAGATAAGCTTGCATTTATTGCCAATATTTAGATTTTAATCACAAAACCCTTTTAATATATACATATATAATATATACACATACACATATAATATACACATACATATGTATATATTTCCACTTACAGAGAAATTCTCATTTTAGACTGAGTAAGCTATTCAGATGAATAAGAAGTCATCAAAGGTGATAGTACAAAATTTGCTTTTAGTCTAAATGTGTCTGGAATTTTTTTGGAGCAGGCAAAGTATAAATTAAAACAGAGATGAAAGTAAATGAAAATATCCAGCTACTATTTAAACTAAATATAAGGGTTTATGTTGTTCTCTGTCCTCTGAATCTGATGATGATTAGATCATATTCAGTTCTCAAATTAAGGAAAATTCCATGTACCCTTGTCTCACGGACCATTTAAGTGAGACTTTCGCTTGTGTGGTGTTAAATACCTAATCTGGCTCACGTGTTAACCACCTTAAGATAGTCTCTAATGGCTTGCACCTCCCCTCAGCCAAACCTTTGTGCCATCCCCTCCCACAGGTACCAGATTTGTTCTTTGTGACCAATAGTATTTGATACAAGTGATGTCACTTCTGAGGTGAGATTGCAGAGAACTGAGCCTTCCTCCTATCTAGAGCATGCTCCCTTTCTTTCCTCCTTGCATTGTTCAGCCTGGGGAACGTGAGCTACCAGCTCGTGGTCCATTCCATACCAAGTCCTTTGCAGACTGTAACTAAAGTTTTCCCATCCCAAGAGTGATTTTAGAAGTAGACCTTCCTGGTTTAAAGGAACACAGTCCTCATTGCCATTGACTACGGCTTAGTGAAAGATCCTGAGGCAGAACCAGCCAGCTGAGCTATTCCCAGGTTCCTTACACTCAGAAATGTACAAGAGGCATGAGAGAATGAGTGCTGGCTGTCCTAGGTGGCCATGTCCTGGAGTGATTTGTTCAATTGCAATAGATAAATAAACCAACTCACAAAGAAAACAAAAAGACAACAAAAAGGCAACTCAGCCAAGCAGGAACAGTAAATTAGTGTGGGTGATTAGACGGATTTAGGCTCAAGAACAAATTCTTTCTCTGGAAGGGAAATCTGTTTTGCATACAGATGTCTTTACCCCTCTGTATAAGGATAGCTGAACTGCATGGTCGGTCTCAGCCAACAGCTTTTTTACAGTGGCCTTGTGGCATGCTTCTGAAGTTGCCCGTGCTTGCTGGCCTTATTGTGTATGAATTTATCTCAGGTTTATTGCAGTTATTCTTTGTTTATATTTATTTTTAAATTGTGATTTCTTAAGAATAAGGACTTTATTTTTATACCTATGACATCAATTTTTAATGCAATTCCTCATATAGTTACTTAAAGTATGTCAGCCAAACATGTCTAAATTATTGTAGGTATTATGAGAGCCAAACAAAGCCATTGAATCTTGAAACTCCAGCATCATGAACTAAAAAATCAATTTCCCTTTGCTTAAGTAGCTTTTATCACACATTTCATTTTAATGATGTGAGGTGCTCTATACAATCTCTTTTTAGTGCTTGTCGGGTACTCTGCATGTGTTTTTACATATGATTACTCTGAGAATAATAAGAAAATGATGATTTTTAACATATGTTGAATTGAGAATAATTCCATGATATTAAAGAAATGAGATTATTTTGTAGTTAATGCCTTAAAATTCATTTTTGGTCTAAAATTGCCCTCTGAACTTCAGAGAACACAACACTACTTACTTGGAATTGACATTTACATGCTTAAAGTCACTTCAGATTTAAAATCTATATAAAAAGCAGGTAACTTTTCTATCCACCCCTTCATTCTTCCTCTAGCTGAAGCTATTAAACAAATTATTTGGTCTCCAAAGTATTCTTTTCATATACATATGCTCTTCTCTAATTTTTTACCTTCCTGCTATCTGAGCCATCTTTTAAAGATGAAAATTTGACATTATACCGTGTTTGGGATAACAGATTACCTTCATTCATGAACTTCCCCTTCATTCTTATGTCAAAAACGAGTCTCAGATTCTTGTATTCAAGTTGTTTTTTTTTTTATTTTTAAATCTGGCCAGGCAATTCCATGGCAGATACTGGGAGCAGACTTGTGGGTCTGAGCCAGACTCATTGCGGGTGTCAGAGGACGGCTTTGCTAATAGTCCACTCAGAGACCGTTCTCAAAAGTTTGGCTGATTCTATCATCTTTCTTTTATTTATATTTATTCGGGGTCATTTGCCATGATTTCCTTTTGCAAAAGAAAGCTGCTGTAAGCTATTCTTGTAAAGGTGAGCTTTGTTTTAAGATAGGTCAGAGATCTATCTGAGCTGAGATGGCCTCCTCTGGCCGGGTGGCATGATCCTGCTTGTGACATACGGTGGGTCCCACAGGATAACAGTAGCCTCTGCTACTGCTAACTTGTAGTCATGATGCATCTCTCACAGTGCACTGTATCATATTATTAGCTGTGGAAACTGCCATTCACATCCAGATTTGTTCCTTGTTTATTCTTAGATCCTTTTACTTTTGATTGACGCTCAAAGTTAGAACACATATATGTAAATTGCGGGAGGAAAGTACAGCATTACTTCTTCTTTATTCCCTCTTTGGCTTATGGAAGCGGAAGTCTCGATTACTGCAAGAAAGTTACTCTTATATTTATTTATTTATTTATTCATCTTTTTTGAGACAAGGTCTCATATGCAGTTTTAGACTGTCCTTGAGATCACTTTATAGCCCAGGCTGGTCTTGAACTCACAACAATCCTCCTGCCTTAGCCTCCTGAGTGCTGGGATTATAGGCATGCACCACCACACTCGGCCAAGAAAGTTACTCTTGAATGATGTAGGCCTTACAATGTATGTCCCCTGGAAGAGACAAATACATCTTAGGATGGGTGGGAAAATGTTAGTAACATAGCTCAACGTTTCCAAATACACTGAATTATTTAGCAATGAAGAGAAAGATACCTTTGCCATAAACTTGTTCTAGTGCTAAAAGAAGAAATTCTGGATCATATTCCCAATAGAAAAATGTTCATCATAGATTCAGAATGTTTTTTGTACATGAGGTTGATAGCCTATACCCAACATTTGAGAAGTTTTATTGGGTTTTCCCAGTTTATTAACTCTCTTTTTCACTATGAATAATTATTCAAAATTCTCATTTCTTCAAATGTATGCTCAGAGGTCTGTATTATTTAATTTCTAGTCTGGAAAGCATTTTAAAGGGGTCTCTTTGCACAGTAGAAAGCAAATAAACCAGAGAAGTCAGTGTGAGTCTTTCCTCCATGGTGGTGTTATACCTAAAGATTTCAAATTGCTCTTAGGAAAAGGAAGAAACCAAACAAAAAACAGTCAAACAAAAACTTAACATGACCCCAACCCTTTTAAATTTCTAAACAGTTTTATTCTTTTGGCCTCAAGTGCTTTGCAAATACCATTATTCCATGTCTGTGGTGTTCTCTCCTACACTTTGAGCTAGTCAGCGCATTCCTCAAGTCCTAGCATTAAGGGACTTGCCTCAATAGGGCGATATCCCCACACTGTATGCAGCAGGGCACTCGTGCAAATTATTCACTGTTACATGCAAGGTCCATCTCTAATAGAAGGTAAGATTTAGGAGGACATGAGATGTATGTATTATGTCCATTGTGTCGTGTGCAAAGAAGTTCTTAGCAAATATCTGTTAAATAGGTCAATTAATTGCAACAAATAAACTTAATTTAAAATTTAAACCAAAAATAATTAAGTGGTACAAATCTTTAAACTTACCTATTAAATGTAACAATGTATGTTTTACACTCAAAGCAAAAGTGCTTTTTATGGTCAATTAGAGAATGGAAAAATAAATGCTCCTGTAGTTTACTATGTAAAAGTTATGGTTACATGAAACAATAAAATGGGAATTATCAGAGTTTCCTAACTTTAGCCTTGATCTATACAATTGTACTAATTATTTTCATATCTAAAAATAGAATATATTGTGAGAATAGTTCTACTCAAATCAACTCTTTCAACATGTTATTGATGTCAGTGAATTTCCATTTCATGGATTTCACCAAAGATTAAAGTGAGTGAATGTTTTTATCACTTAAAGTACATTGAAAGGTAATTCTGAGGATATAGTTATTTTTAAAGTTAAGATACAGATAAAAAATATTCTTTTTATAAAAGATGAATATGACAAGGAATGCTGTTGCATACTTGTAATCCCTGCACTTGGAAGGCTGAGGCAGGAGGATTGCCATGAGTTCAAGGCTAGCCTGGGCTACATAGTGAGTTCAAGGCCAGCTTGAATTATACAGTAAGACACTGGCTCAAAAGAGAAAAAAAAAGATGCATATGTATATGTTGGAGAGACAAACACATACTATTTATTATAAATAATTCAGTGTATGCATGAGTGAAAGGAAACAAAAAAGAGCTATCTCATTAACAAAATAATTTGAAGCAATATTTATTTTCTGTCTAATAAGTTAAAATCAAGTAAATATATGTATGGCAATTGGAAAGCTAATCTATCTGACTATTTCACTTTTGTGATGAGATGTATTAAGAGATTTGCACACATTGCATGATTTTCTCTGTTTTCTGTTCTAAAAAGCACTCCCTTTAGTGTTCACTTGAAGTTTATTTCAGTGCATAACCAAATATACAAATTATTCAGAGGTAAAATTTGAGTCACAGGAAGCCATTATGTAATGTAAAACCAATGACCTGGTTGAGTTTAAGGCATATTCTAAATGTGATTACATTAGATACCAACTCTAATGCGGACATGTAACAACTATTACCCTATTAGACATAATTTCAATCATCAATGTCAAACATCACATTTTGTTTGAGTGCTTGAGAATTTAGAAATTCCTCCGTATGAAATACTGCTTTATGTAATACTGGAAATTTTCTTTTATTTATTTTATATAATTAGATTTGAGAAGAGGAGGTAGAACTATGCCAGCAAATTAAATTCTAAGACAATACAAATTAATGTTGAGGAAGATAACTGTTATAACAGAAATGAGAAAATTATTTGGCTATAGTACATTATAAGAGAAAACAGATTCAAATGTGCAACCTGGATTAATGGACTGACATGTAGCATGATGCCTGTCTTTTGGTAAATGTTCAATAATATTTTTATTAATGAAATGAACATTAGAGAACATTTATGTCTTCTGTTATATTAATTTCCTCTATCTCAGCAGTGTTACATTTTCAATAAAACATGTATTATAATAAGCAAATGGATATAACTTCTATATAGCACATATAACTTCAGAATTTTAACAAGTTTTTTCTAATTGATAACATGTCTAAAGATAGAAACTTTAGAATTTTTGTTTTTAAACTTTTGAGTTTACATGATTCTAAAATCTATTGGTCTTTTCATTTTTTTTTTCTTCTTTTAGTACCTTATAGTATTCATTTTACATTTAAGGACAGTAATAAATTGCCCAGCAATTCCTAACCATATAGTTTTATTACTAAACTAGATTCTTTTCTACTTCAGAAGAGAAAATATTATTTTATGACCACATGCTCTATAAAACAAAAAATATAGATGTTAAAATTTTAAATTTCAAGCCCACCATTCTAGAAGGTAAAGGGGTTGACAGCAAAGCAGAATATATTGTACTGCTGATGCCCACAGCACCCCGTTATAAATGAGATCATCCAAGTCCTTTATAAATGCTCCTCAGTGTTTGTAACTTACACAGCAGGCTTTGAGACAGACATTCGACACAGGATATTGTTTTAGAAGTGCATTGTTTTTTAATTCAAATTTAGTTTAAATTTGTTCAGATGTTTTAAGTGACAGGAGGAGAGCAAAAACTGAATGAGAATGCAATATGTCCCTTTTTTCATTCTTATAACTAGGAAATAAATTTATTTTCTAAATTAAAAATTTTTTCAGATTGTGGGTTGTATATGGATATGCTAAATGGGTGAGGCACTAACAATTGAACGAATCTTTCCCCTAAATATGTGCCTCACCCATTTAGCATACGAGTCTCTAGTATTTTCCTAAAGGCATGTACTTTTCAAGAATAATAAGCACCTATGTCATCATTATCCGTGTATTACGTAGACAATTTTTATTAAAATAAATTTGAATGCGTGAAGTTTGCAACAAATTTAGAAGATATGCAAAATGCCTATTTGCATACATTTTCATGGAATTTTTCTTCTAAGATAATTAAAGGTCTCTTTAATATTTACTAATGCTACTCAAACTATATAATCCAGTAACAACTTCAGTATGCCAATTTATCAGGCAATGTTATGAATATTATAATCCCACATATGTGTTTATATTAGAAGTTATTATCCATGCTGGAGCTTTTAATGAGTTGCTGAAACCAATTAAATAAGAATCTTAGGGAAAGAGACATGATATCTGTGTTTCATAGAAACCCCTAGATGATACTAAGATAAATCCATGTTTGAGAACCACTGATACAGATTGAAAAGTCACTGCAGTTAAGATGCAATTTTGAGGTATCGGGTTTTGTTATTATGCTATGTATTTATGAATGCATTGGGATGTAATTTTAATGCTCCATCAGTACTGTTACTTTCCATCTATTGGTACCTAAGACTATTCGAAACAGTGGGGAGGAAATAGTGAAAAATTATCTTAGTCCCTGGTTTCTCAGAGTATATATTTGGTTTATGGCAAAAAATTAGTAAAAGGAAACATGAAATTTCAGATACTAAAAAGTCATGTGAGAATGATACATGAAAATATAGTTGGGTGAGGAGTTCAAACTCCAGATTGAAAATCAGAAGAGACTTGAGGGCTAAGAATTTAGGCTTAAGGAAAAGGAAAAAGAACATTGTGGTGGGGTTGGGCTATGTTAAGGAAACACTAAACCATGGGCAGAAGGCAACTCAAAGAGCTCTACAGTCTAAACTTCAGAGTTTGCATTTTATTTGGAGCTTCCATTTCAGGGAACTAATATAATTTGCTTCTAGAAGAATGGGGCCATCCTGCATATGATGTAGAGAGTAAGGGGAGGCCTGGAGAAGAAGCAAGTGAGAGTAGTTGTGGAGGGTGTTTGACTAATACTGGAGTGGAGGAGTTAGTGATGGAAGCCAGTGGGTGGATGTAGAATGCATTTGGAATTTAAACTGACAAGACTCACCGAAAAATGTTGTACATATCTTGAAATAGAGAAATAATAAAGAGCGACTTCTAAGATTTGACTTTACCAACAGGCTCCTCAATAAAATGACAAAGATCAGAGGAGACCCAAATTAAGTGAGAAAGATGAAATCACGAGTGGAATTTTCTTAGTCAATGTCGAGTTTGAGATATCCACTGCACATACAAACAAACGTGTCCAATTTGAATGGCTAACATAAATCTGAGTTCAAATGGATGCCGGCGGTCTGAGAGTAGAAGTTTTGATTTGCATGTGTTGTGCTAATAGAGATGGACTCTCACCGAGTGAAAGAATGAGGAGCCCTCGGAAACAAGGGGTCACAAGGACTGTGACGACAGAATTACTCTTCAGAAGGTGCGAGAAAGCAGAACTTAGAATCTAGGGCTAGCTTAGCACTGATCAATTCTTAGGAAAAGTCTGAGGATGCACAAAAATTGCATGTTAGAATAATAGAGATTAAAGAGTCAGTATGACATTGTGGAGAGCCAAAATTTTAGGTGAAATAGTGAGTCATAATTCAGCAAGCAGAACAACTGTGACTCTTTATGTAGTCTGGGCAATTTGTCATATTGATAGAGTTATCCATTTTGGAGAAGGAAAACAATCTACAGCTTCAAAGTGAAATACAGAAGCTGAGGGTGATGGTTAATCTTGAGTTTCAGCCTGACTGAACTGGGAAATGCTCAGCAAGTTAGCGTGGCACATTTGTGGCTGTTCTCTGAGGGTGTTCTCACGGACAGTGTGTACCCCGCTGAGCCACCTGATGGATAGAACCACCTGCATATGGGCAGCGGCAATAGAACAAAAGTGTGGGATGAGATCTCTGAAACTGTAAAGCACAACAAACTTTTCCTCCTTTAAGTTGTTTTGTCACAATGACAGAGAGCTGACTAATAAACAGACCAAGGAGATTAGTTAACAAATTATTAAAGCTAGAAATAAGGCTACACACTGACAAGAGACTTAGTAAGCAGGAATATGTAGTTTGTCTGATATTGTACATAAACAGTTAACTCTCTTCACAGAATTTTGTAGATACAGTTAGATCTAGAAGTGTGACTAATTTTGCTGATCAAGCAGACAAGTACTTTCTCTGGATAAAAAATGGTTACTAGATTATCAAATATATACATATAAATACACACACTTACATATGTGTTTATTAGCAAATATAACAATCCTAGAATTAGTAAATAATAAATGCAGAGCAGTTACATAAGATTAAATCTTCTGCTCAAATCGAACTCTTTTGTATTCAGAACCTGCTGTATTTTCTGCAGGCTGTTTTTTGTGTGACTAAAATAAACAAAGAAGATTTTATTATAGAATATGTTTGTGACCATAAAGAGAGTAAAACGTTTTACAAAAGTAAATGTACAAGGGGAACTCTTTCAGTCTAAGATGTTTTATTCTTTCTGCCATGATTTCCTTGTATAATAAGCCATCTGTAAATGTATGATAGGTTTCTATATTTTTTGACAAAGAAATTGCTTAAGAACTTTTTTAAACTGTTGCAATGTTCTTTTAGTCTTTTTATTGTGTTTGTGCAAACTGCATAAAATTTGTTGCATAATCAGAAAATATTTGAACTAGAAACAATTACTACCTTGCCCACAAGTGGGTGAATGTAGTTTTGAGAAATGCTTGTACTTCTGCATTAGGCCATTTGGGATGAATAAAATTTGTGTATTGTTTTCCTTGTTCTTGTTGTTTCTTTTAAATTTTTGAGACAGGGTCTGGCTATTCAGTACAGACTGGCCTTGGCCTTGAACTCACTATGTAGCACAAACTGGCTTTGAACTTGCAGGGATCCTCCTGCCTCAGCCTCCTGAGTGCTGGGATTAGAGGCCTGTGCTGCCATGCCCACCTAGTTTTTCTTAAAATGTAGAAAGTACTAAGTATTCAATTGGAATTCACATATAAATTGTATAGGTAAACAAGGTAATGCACTTTTATGCATCTGTATACTGAAAAAGTATAAAGTAAGTGCTTAATTATGATTTATGTGAGATATACAGTCAAACATAATCTGTGTCTTTTGGTAAAAAATGGCTGAAAAGTGGTCAATGAACCAGGTACCAGGTAACCATGTGTAAACCACTGGTTCCAGTTGTACTGGGGACAGCACAGAAGGCTACTGGAAAAAAGGATGACCTATGTGGAACGTGCTACGTACCAACTTCTCCTCTCACCCCAGCCTCCATGATCAAGTGTCACCTTCTCTAGTGTGTTTGAACACATGAGTTGATCCAAATTGCATGTTTGTTTCTTCTTGGTTCTGTCAAGCAGCTGTCACCTCTGTGTTGGACCCTCCAACTTTACTCTTCGCCTCACCCAAGAATACTACAATAACTGTCTTTCTAAGGACAGTGCTGTCAGTGCTACAATGGCTGTAGGGAAATCTGAGACAGAAAGTTCTGCTCATGTTCTTTGACTTTCTTGCCTTTAAATTCTCAGAGACACTGCTAACACAAAGCCATTGTATTTGTAAAGACTGCTTTGATTATTGGAGATGAGTGAAATTTTCCATCAAAGTACACCACAAACAAACACAACAACTGCAACTCCTGACAAATACAATAT
Source organism: Dinomys branickii (assembly GCA_004027595.1). Taxonomy (NCBI): domain Eukaryota; kingdom Metazoa; phylum Chordata; class Mammalia; order Rodentia; family Dinomyidae; genus Dinomys; species Dinomys branickii. The sequence continues at coordinate 9,036 of PVLD010011918.1, read as the reverse complement.
AAAATTTAAAATTTAATCGTACCATCAGTAACCCTGCATGTAGGAGTTCTGTGTATATTGCTGCACTCTTTAGTCTTGACTAAAGACTCTTTAGTCGTGGGTGTCCTTCATCCTGTCATAGGCACCTTCTTCTAAAAGTTTTGCAAATGTGTTCTTGCCTGTTAGTTGCCTGGATCTTCACAGCTTTAGCAGTAAAAAAATGAAAAATTCTTCTCTTTTTTGTGCAACAACTCAAATCTCTATCCATTACTCAGTTCATTTACAACATGCTCTGCAAGAATTCTTTTTCTAGCACATTATAAATTGAAAATTTCTCAGCACTTTATAAATTGTGTTATGCCTTTATAAACAATTTTGCTGTGTCCAACTCATAGGCAATTACGTGTCTGACCTCTGTCATTTAATTTGAATTTCCTGCAAGCATACATTTAAATAATACATGCTCCATTCTGTCTCATTTTAAAAACTGGTTCAGCATTTTTGAGTTCTACTGACACTGGTATATATATTTCCTGTTGGCTCATTGGTTTACATTGATAAATAGGTTTCAAATGCATTACTTACCTGTGATGTGCATCTAGCTTGATTCCAGTTATTGGATGTTACAAGTAAATGTTCTATGAATATTTGTATAAAAATTCTCTTGCACATGTTTTTAAAAAATGAATACTTAAATGCTTCTTGGTTTTGAGACTATTTGTTGGTATAAAATGTGCATTTTATTTTATGATTTTTATTGGCTAATATAATTAAGAGTAATTTTTAATGATTTATCGACAAAGAAAATGTATTTACATACAATGGGGTACTGCTGTGCCATAATGAAACATAAATTTGAATGATTGGTAGAAACATGGATACACCTTGAGACCCTAATATCAAAGTAAATATATCATCCACACAGGTTTAAGTGTCACATAGTTTCTTCTATTTGAGAAACCCAAATCATAAATAAAGAGTGAAATAAAAGATAGACAATAAGGAGGGAAAGAGATCAAGAGATGAAGGACAGGAGGGCGGAGAGGGAAAGGGGAGGAAACGGAACAAACTGCATCGCGTACGCGGACCAGTTCCGCACGGGGCTGCGGGCGTCACGTGCTGCAAACACAGACAACAGAAAACGCAACTGTGAAGGTGGAGAGACTGGGATGGTCTGTTCACAGTGGCCTAACTTCGAGCACACTGCGAAGCTCTCTGATGCCATAAAAACAAAGCTAACGTGGACTAAGGGAACAGAATGCAGAGCCTAGAAATAAACCCATACATTTGGCGATTCACAGATCTTTGACAAAGTTTTCAAGAACATGCAATAGAGAAAGAACAGTTTCTTTAATGTAGTGCCGATAAAATTGGATGTCCATATGCAGAATAAAGTAGGCCCTTACATCATAATACATACAAAAATCAATTCAAAATATACTTTAGTCTTAAACACATAGTGAAAAAATGTGAAGCTACTGTAGGAAAAGATAGGAAAATACTTTTTGACATAGATGTAGGCAATGTATTTTTTCAATGAGCCCAAAATCAGACAAGAAACAAGCAAAAGACACATGAGATTTCATCTAGTTTAAAAGCACATTTATTTATAGCAAAGGGAAAAAATCAACAAATTGAAGACACAGTTTTGGAATAGGGGAAATATTTAAATACCTTTTGTCATAAATCATAATATCTATAATATATAAGGGACCCAAGAAACTCTATGGAAAGAACATTACCGAATCTTTAAAAATGGGCAAAGGATAGGAACATGTATTTATCCATAAAAGACATACAAAAAGCCAGCAGGTATACGAAATTCCCAACAATAATCAGGGAAATGCAGTAAAACCACAAGTAGTTACACTGTAATTTCATGTCTCTTGAAACAACTATTCTTGACAACAAAATGTTAACATATATTGGAGATGAGGAGGAAATGAACCTTCCATATCACTGGCGAGAGCATAATTAGTAGAGTTGTTATATAAAATGAGGATGTTCCTCCCCAAATTACTAATACCCCTACCCTAATACCCCTTGCATTATGGTCCAGAAATTCCTCTCATGGCTGTACATCCAAAGGAAGTGAAGTCAGTATGTCAATGAGACTTCAGAATGCCTATGTTTATTATAGTATAATTCATAACAGAAAAGATATGGAATCATTCTAACTTCTGTCAGTGCAATAAATGGATAAAGAAAATGTGGTCTATATACATAATGGAAAATTATTGAACATTTAAAAGGAATGGGATTCTGTCACTTGAAGCAACATGAACTCTAAAGACATTATGATAAGTGAAATAGGGCATTGAAAGATAACCACTCTGTGATCTCACATGTAGAATGTAAAAAAGACAAACTTGTAAGTGCAGAGAGGACAGTGGTTACTAGCAGTTCACAATGGAAAGAGGATTGGTGAGATGTGAAAAAAATATGTTCAAGATCTATTGTATAGTATAATGATTATAGTTAATAATGCATACTCAACATTGCCAAGATAGGTGTTTTATGTGTTCTTATAACAAATGTAGTTGAAGTGATGGATGTGATAATATGATTTTTATCACATTGTATATACATCTATATGAAGATAATGCTGTATACTATAAATATATACAATTATTTTTAAGTTGAAGACCTTGCTATACCCCCATTGCATTATGATTGGCTGTGTGTCAGCACCTGGGCACACCATAACTAGGAAATAAAAGACACAAGCATTTTGAATTCATGTAAACAGAGCAGAACATCAATTCATTTGGTGTTTTCAATTTTCTTTTTTACATTTTTATCATTTGTAGCCGAGTGTAATTTGTCAAAATCTTCATAGAATCTCTTTGGTTTTCCTGTCACTTAATGCATTAAATATTAGTGAGGACAAAATAATGCCTGGAGTGTATGTTTCTTTGATATTTAGTGACATTTTATATAAAATATTACTTCATAAATCCTAAATTACATAGATGATATAATGCAAGAGTAGAGTGGGTGGCACTTGCCTCTGTTATGCTTTTGTGGGGAAACATACTGAAATTTTATCTTCCTTATCGTTACTACTGCTTGGTATGTCACCTCTTAATTCACAAACATTTTAGAGTTAAAATATCTGGGAATTCCTCTTCTGCATAAAATAATCTAAACATCACAAACATATTTCTACAACATATCATCGAATTCATGCTTGATTGCATCTCCGAACAGAATATTCATTTCTTTAGGAAGCAGCCCAGATTTTCTATAAATGAGACATACTGAAATGTTTGTCACAGCAATTTTATCCCAATTCTGTTCTCGCGGTCAACATGGAATCCATTCCCGCAGTCCTTGTGCAAGACATCCTTGTAGATCTTTAGAGAAAGAGTACTTCTTTCTACGAGCCTGCAATATTAACTCTTCTTTGTCCTTTCAGTTACCTATTTGATTTTAACACTTGCTATCTGTTATTGTTATATGACTGCAATCTATCATGTGAGATCTCCTGAAATATTACATGAAGAATTTAGTGAATTATTCCACACATGATTTAGTCAAGGCAGAGATTATTTCCAGAAATCTGAACAACTTGCCATTTTAAATACAGTTTGGCATGCAGCTCAAATTTTGAAAAATTTAGAAGTCATGTCATATTTAGGGCTTACAGTGTGTGCTTACCTCACACCAACAGTTCTTTACCCATCACCTGGTATTTAGAAACATATTCTGACTTACTTTAGACTCAAGTAAAAATATCCCCGTTTATTTCACTTTGTGTGTGTTACCATTTCAAGCCTCATGATGTCATTTTAACTGTGATTTAATCTCTAGATTTTTAATGTTTCCTTTTCATTCTTTTTTCCCATTCTAAATTGTTTTATTGGACCTTAATTCTGGAACCCCACATTTCATCACAGAAGATTTGTTCTGCTGGAATTCTGAGATTTGAACCAAGACACACAGGCGTGGAAAGCCACTGAAGCTGTGCTACCTTGTGTCAGCACCGCCAGAAACCTTCCCCAACTCGAGGCCCCCAGCTCTCCTGCCATCGGCCTGCCACGCCCAGACTTGCTTTCCATCTCTGCTTTCAGTTTCCTGACAAGGCGCAGATCCCTATTTTCACCTCTGCCTCACGCAATGCTGTGCTGATAGATTTCACCCAAGAACTCTAACTGTTCAGTGTAAGGGTTTGACTTACCATGAATTTAACTATTAAAATAAAAACTAGCTTATATGTATTATACATTAGAACACTCATCAACTACTTACAAATTTAGTATTTTCCTTTTTTCTCAGAATTCATTTACTATGTTATTAATTTAGACAAACAAGATAACTTGCTTTCTAGAAATTTAGTTCAAGGGGTAATTTTAGGGGACTGTCTAGAAAATGTGTAGACACTAAGAGTGAATTTATTTAAAAAGTAAGTTCTTTAGACATTTAGACTTTTTAAAACATTCCACTGTAAACCCTAACAGGTATAATAGTTTGAGTAATGCATGTATACATATATATGTGTGCATGTAATTCATATATTATATAAATATTAAATATATATAATTTAGGTTGATTTTTATCATTCTTGGTTTTAAGAAGAAAGCTGGTATATTCAATACATAGATTAATGCTTACTAAATTTATTGTTCAAATATTAAGCCTTATTGCACATGAACTCCATGTTAGAACTTAAGATATTAAAGTATATAATATTAAAATAGATGCTTTTTAAAAATAAACATAAAAAAGAAATGTGAGGAATCACACATTAGCGAGAAGAGGGTAAGAATATTTCTTTTTTAAGGAAGAAGTTTGAAAGTCACTTTTAGGACAGAGGAGTTCATCTTTATCCTTATATCTTTTCATACAAGTATTTCTAAAATGTATAAGTACATACAACTTAAATTTGCTTTTCAATAATGAGGGCTGAAATTCAACAGTGGCAGTTCATGTTCCTGTCATTTAGAGAGGTTTTTAAAAAATTACTATCATGGTTTGGTCACAAGTAATTTTGTAAACCTTAAAGTCTCATTCAAAGTTAAGCTTATCTGTTTTAAAAGCTTAAAAATCTTAAAAGAAACAAACTTCTCAATTCTGCATATGGTATTAAGATATTGCAACTCTCTTTTTGATATTCTGTGAAAAACTAAATCAAAATATAATACTATATTTTTCATTTAAAGTAGTGTTTGAAAGTGTCTGTAGTATCAAAATTTTAAAAGATTGTAAAGTGAATTTTCCACAGTAAACCTGGTAGTGCCACTTGAAATATAAAGCAGTTTAGAGAACTACACATTCTGTAGTGCCTTAAAAAATGGAAAGCTTTGAATGAATGACCTTTATGGCACATTTATATAAATCTTACAACCAGCCTTATGTATTTTTTTTTTTTTTTTTTTTTTTTTTTTTTTTTTTTTTGCGTTACTGGGGATCGAACTCAGGACCCTGCGCTTGCTAGGCAAGCTCTTATTCCACTGAGCTGTATCCCCAGCCCAGCCTTATGTATTTTTAACAATTATACCATTTAGAAATAGAATCTCATCTCTCACAGAGACAGTTACTTATTTTACCAGGAAAACAAACACTGAATTTCTGGATTAGAAGTACAACTTATTATTTATAGTGATAAAAGCACCAATTTTCCTGCTCCACTTCTGCCTGCTCAGGAGATGAGACAAGAGCAGATGCCAAGCTGTGTATGCAGAGGTCTGTTCTGCAGAAGACAAACACAGAAAGTATTAATCTGGGAGTTTCTATAAGAACTTGACCCCTGCCTGACCCGCTCACCTCCCAAGAGCAGGAGGGAAACTGCCCATTGTTAATACAAGTCAATTCTGTCTTGACAGAGGAAAGGAGAGGCTCCCACCTTGAGACTCAGGTATCTGTCTGAAAGGAAAATGAACTCTTTAGTTCTTTAAATGGAAAGAGATGACTACTACAAAGGAATCAAATGGTTCTCATTTAACGGGTCTCACTCTTGCAAAATGAGGAGAAAATAAGTCTTGGGAAAAGGAGGCATTCAAGACCATGGAAATATCTACTTTGTCCTAAGAACCTTGCAACTTTACATTTTATGGTTTAGGAAAATGTACTTTCACAGATTTGCAGTGGTATGTAGACAGCACAGCCCTGTTGCTACCACCTTACTTTTGTACTTCAGTGTTTCCAAATGTTTTTACATTTTATTAGATTTAACAAGTTATCTTTTGTATCTCATTTTGTAAGGATCTCATAAATGTTATCTTTTATCAAGTATCTTTATAAAGATAGTTATGTAGTATTTTAATTTTGCTCTGTTTATATGGTGCACTGATTTTTAAGTAAAAATCTATCTTTATATTACACAAGTGTAGGCAACATTTTTCAGATTTTGTTTAAGTGTCACTGTCCTCCTCTGGCTCCGCCCCACTGTCACTGTGAGAAGGTTCCTTGGATCTGGAAAGGGATGGTGAACTGGGACCTCTGGATTCCCCCCCACTCCCCACTGCCGTCGTGGGAAGGTCCGACCCGGGAAGCCTCAGGAATGATCCTGAATCCCAGAAACATAGGGAGATTGGAAAATGACAACAAGAAGGACCAAAACGCAATCCCAGACCTCCGCTCCACCCAGAACAAGTCCGGGAAACATTAACATGGAAGTCACACACCTTACGTTTCTGAACTGATAGCAACTGTAGTAAAGAAACAACCACATCAGATTATAGAGGAAATCGGATCAGAAGTAATTGCTCAGGTAAAATAAGAAGTGACAACCATAATGAAAGAATTGCTTGACATATTAAAAGAAGATATAAATTTAAAAAAATAAAACCTGAGGAACACACAAAAAATGCTGGAAACCTTGAATTGATCGATCAGTATAGGAAAGAATTGGAAAGTGTGGAACAGCTTCAAAGAGATGTCCAGGAAATTAAAAGTTCAACTGAAAGCTGGCAAAACTGCTTGAATGAAACAGAAGATAGACTTTCAGACCTTGAAGATAGCACTGCCGCTAATGAACGTGGGAGGAGGGATCTCTTAAAAACAACAAGGAATCAGCAAATAACAATTCAACACTTGCAAGATGAGGCAAAGAAGAACATTATCACTTCTAATTTCTGTAGATGGATATTTCAAACATTGATTTCCAGTATTTATGCTTTTATAAATATGTTCTTAATGTTACTAAATGTTAGCAGTTTTCTTGTCCTCCTGTTTACGGCAGAAAGGCATACATTTGTACATTTAATTATCTTTACAATTTAGTTATCATATTTAAGGTATTTGTTAAAATTCTTTCTAAATCCATGAGTTATTTAAAATGCCAGGGGTGATAAAAATTATAACAAATATTCATTTAAAATAATTAGAACAGTAAAAGGCACTGTGACTAACATCCCTCAAAACAGTCCCCGCTGCTTCAAAGATCCTTATGGCATGGTTCTTGCCTCTTCCCGAAGCAGTTCTGCAAGGCTTTGCTGAATCTCTTTCTACGACCTGTTGTGGCTGCCTTCGTGTCCTGAGTGGATCCAGAACATTTACTTTTCATGGTTATTTTAAGGTTGAGGAAGAGTCAAAGTCACACTGGCAGATCTGGTGACTGAGATGACTGTAGACAATCATGTCTTTATACGCTTGCGTTTCCACTAGATGGCAGGGGGTAGCGGCATTCACCTTATTTGCGATCACAGAATGTAAGCACACTTACGAGGGAGGATTTCCAGAATGCTTCAGAAAGTGGCAAGAATGGTTCAGTAGGTGTGTTTAGAGCAAGTGGAAATGTTTAGAGGAAGCGTGATGGCCATATGTCATTAACGTAATACTACTTTAAATATTTGCCTTTTTTTTTTTTTTATCATACCTAGTATAGTTCTTAATTTTGGAAAAGAATTGTCTCTGTACTTTTGATTGCTGGCTTAATTGAGCTGATATCTGAGGGTATATTATATAGGAGAATCTTCATAAATTTGTTGGTATTTTCTTTATGGCTCAGGCTATAATCAATTAGATGCCTTTTTTACTTATAGATGAAAAAAATCTATTTCTTATACTTGTGGGTGCAGGTGCACCATTCTAAACATCAGGTAGGTTAACATTGTGAACACTGTTTGTCAAGTAAATCTTTAATGGTTTTCATCTCTTTTTAAGGGATGCATATAAAGTTAGAATATTATCCTGGTAAATAAAACATTTATTATTAGGGTGCATTCTCCTTATCTGCTTATATCTTAATTATTGAACCAGATTGTTGTTGATGGAGAGTCATGCATCTTACTGTCAACCTTTCTTTATCTATTTAAAATATACCCATTTAAGTAGAGCATGTTTGGATTCAAATGTATGTATTTATCACTATTTTTGGTTTAACATTTATTTCACTTTGTATTGAACTTTATCTTATTTAACTATTAGTCTTCATTTTTAACACTTATATTGCTTTTTCTCTAACTTTTCTCTTTTGGAGGATTGATCACTGTTTGTTGCACTTTCACCCCATTAACTTAGTAGATAACCTATCAGCATTTTTCAGATATTTTCTTAGGTGTTTTTGTTTATTCTCATTTTACTTAAATAAAATATAAATTAGTATTTCAGTACATTTTGGTCAATTTTAATTTTAAGGTCTTTAAAATCTTGAACCTCATTTAATATCCTAAATGGCGCCAAAAGTTATTATTCCTGTGCTAATTTGATTTCACCTACATTTTAAACTGTATATAGGATTTCCGTTCTTATTATCATCATTATTTTAGGTAGTAACCAGCCATTCAAATAGACTCCATATTTGAACTTTGTGTGACTGTTCACTCTTCTTAGTACATGGATTTTCTTCTTAGGATCCTATTTTTTTATTTCAAAGTATATTTCTTTCTTTGAGGGACTGGTGATTATTTTCTTGTTTGTTTGTTCTGGAAGTATTTCATTCCATCAATTCTTCCTTCCTTCCTTCCTTCCTTCCTTCCTTCCCTCCTTCCTTCCCTCCTTCCTTCCCTCCTTCCTTCCTTCCCTCCCTCCTTCCTTCCTTCCTTCCTTCCTTCCCTCCTTCCTTCCTTCCTTCCTTCCCTCCTTCCTTCCCTCCTTCCTTCCCTCCTTCCTTCC
>PVLD010011917.1:24932-62915 GCA_004027595.1 Dinomys branickii | reverse complement strand
CCGGCTGCTGAGGGTCTAGGCTGCGCAACCTGCCCGATGCGCGCGAAATGTGGGACTGCCGGGCGTTGCCGCTCCTAATAAGCCGACGCTGGGGCTTTCCCGCGTCTCGCCATGGCAGTTTGGAACGCCCTACCGCATCTCCCCCGGCAGCTCAGAGAAACACGTTCAGTTTGATCTTCCCAGCCGAGGTCCCGGCATTCACGCTCGCCAAGTCTGTCTGGAGCTGGTGGTGTTTATCGAGGAGGATCGCTCCTTTGCTGCTCACCTGGTCGCCATCTTCCCGGACGGTTCTGTGATCCTTCATCTAACACAGTGAGAATTTCTAGGTCACCAGAAGAAACACTGAAAGATTTGTCTCCACACTTGCCTCCTACACTTCTAATGTTATGGATAGGTACTTTGAAATTCACACAGGATATCACAGACATATCAAAAGTGAATTAATTTATATAAAATTTTCAAAGACAAGGAAACCTTTACAGTTTTCAGTTGTATTGACGCTAACCAGAACTACTACACACACATCAGAGAGTAGGTGCACTTAATGATATTTTTGTGTTTTGCTTAGGGTCTGATTAGAACCGGGTCTAGGATGACAAAGCTTAAGCAATGAAGGTTTTCCTTTCTTGCTCTCAGGTTTTCAGTGACTTCTTTTCCCTGTCAGCAATTGTCCACTGTCCCATGGAGTTTGTGGTCCTTAGTCTTTCTGTGGGACTCCTGAACTTTGGTTTAGACTTCCACGTATGTTACTCAGTCAAGAATTAGTCACATGCACAGGGGAAAGGCCCATCTGTGACTGAATACTTAAATTGAGTTAATCATACTTCTTCAGATAACTGAAATCTCTTTAGGGCAAAACTGTTAAAACCCTACTCTTCCAGCTTGTTACATGTGCACTCTGTTGTGGTTACCTACAGTCGCCCTTTTGTGGGATGGCACAACCCTGTGCTTCATCTAAGGGTAACTCGGCTCCCAGTGACCAAACCTGCACCCCGCTTCCTTCTCCTCCCCGCGTTTCCTGATCACCACGGTTCTCTCAATGGCTATGAGATCAACATTTTGTTTCCATACGTGAGAATGTTCAGTACTTGCATTTCTGCGCCTTGTTTACTTCACATGACATAACGATCTCCAGTTCTATGTTGTAAGTGACATGGCTCCGTGCTTTTTTTAAGTGGATGGTTTTTCACTGTCTGTATAACATCTTTTTAAAATTAATATAATTAACGTATTAATTATACAAATGGATGAGTCCCGCTGTGGCATCTCCATATTTGCATATTAGGTAAACTGCTTGTGTCCACTTCCCTTCCGCTTCTCTCGCCCTCCACCTCCATCTTGCTGAATGCCTCCAAATTCCTCTTCTACTTTTCGCCTTCAAAGTCTCTATGTAGAAGAGAATGCAGGTGATATTTTTTATTCTGTGTTTCAGTTGTTTTGTTCAACATGTCTTCTAGTTATCTACTGCCCTTCTAACAACAGAGTTTCATTCTTCTGTAAGGCAGGCTCTGTACTGCAGGACCCGAGTGTATGTGTGTTCACACGTGGGTGTGTGTGTGTATTCATCTACCTCCCCGCCAGTGATGTACAACATTCTTCCTTCTCTGCTGCCCACTCAGCATTGCTTTTACCAATAACCATTCTGACTGATGCGAGATGGAATTTCAGTATGGTTGTGATTTGCATTTCCCTGATGGCTAGATATATAAGCATGTTTATATATTTATTGGCCATCTTTGCTTCCTTCCTCTTTCATGAAGTGTGTATTCAGATCATTGTCCATTTAGTAATCTGATCATTTGGGAGGGATTTTCTTTTTGTTATTTTTGAGTTCTTCACACAATCTCTTTACTGATTTTTTTCCTTTGTGGTTCAAAAATTTCAAATTTGTGCTCTAACTACTATTCTTGATATTTTCTTTTGTTTCCCAGTTTATTGGAGTCCTGAATAGGAAATCATTACCTGCCCCAGTATCTTGAAGTAACTGCCCTATGTTATCTTCTAGTAGTTTCAGTTTCACATCTCATAAGGTCTTTGCTGTAGTTCAAGTTCATTTTTGTACAGGTTGAGAGATGGGGAATAACTTGAATCTTGCATATGTCAATATCCAGTTTTCAACCACCCTTTATTAAAAAGGCTATCTTTCCTTCAAGCTGTGTTTTGACACCATTATTGATAACTGGTACTCTGAAAATACATGGATTGATTTCTGAGACTTCATTCATTCATTCATTTGTACAGTTTTGAGCATTAAACTCAGTGCCTCATGCATACTAGCCTGGAACTCTACCACTGAGCCAAACTCCTCGCCTGCCTAGCCTGTGCCTCTAGGTTTTTGTTCACAATCATATTGCTCCAAATAGCAAAGCTGTATTTCTTTACTATTTGTATCACTTTTTTCCCTCATTGCTAGAATTTCCAGTGTAATACTGAGATGCTTGTCTTCTTCCTGACTGAAATGTTTCTATTCTTCATTTTCCATATGACATTAGCTATGTTTCTATCATGCAATACCCATTTTTACTTTGAAGTGTTACTTGTGTATACATTTATTCAGGGCTTTTATCACAAAGAAATATTTAATTTTATCAGAGAATAAAAAACAAAGGTTTTTCTCCATCTATTGAGGTGATGTATGATATTTAACTTTGATTCTATTTGTTACATTTATGGATTTGTCAGTGCTGAACCATCTTTACCTCAGTGGAACAAAAGCAACTTTGTCACGGTGTATGATCTTCTTTACTGTGTTGATGAATTCCTTTCACATGTGTTTTATTACAGATGTTTATATCTATGGTCATCAAAGATATTGATCTGTTGCTTCCTTTTTTTGTGTGTCCCTATTGAGTATTGCTATCAGGTTGCTATTCCCCTAAGGAAATGAGTTTGGATGGGTTCTTTCCCTTTCTATTTTATGGAATATTTTGCAAAGTTTCAGTGTTAGTTCTTTAAAATTCCCATAAGATGCAGCAGTGAATCCATTGGGTTCTGTGTTTTTTCCTTTAAAGACTTGCTATTGTTTCCATTTAATTTTTTAATTTTAACCTATTTAAGTTTTGTGTAATGTATTGGTTCAGTGTTGGTAGGCTGCTTTCCAGAAAAATGTGTTTTCCCAGATTTAAAAAAAATTATTGGCATACAATTTTCAAAATATTGTCAAATGATCCTTTGAATTTCAGTGGTATCTATCATAATGTGTTTCTGGTATTTAATTATATTCATTTGGGTCTACTCTTTTTTCCTTTAGTTCCATTAAATGGTTGTTAACTTTGTTTTTCTTTTCAAAGAACTAGCCCTTAATTTCACCAACTTTTATTTATTTTTTTGTTTGTTTCTTTGGTTTTGTCTTTTTGAGACAAGTTCATGCTGGCCTAGAACTTACTTTGTAGCCCAGGCTGGCCTTGAACTCACAGGGATCCTTGTGCTTTAGCCTCTGAGTCCTGGGATTATAGGCGTGCACCACCACACCCAGCCTTATACTGTTCTTTTATATGCTATTTCATTTAGTTTTATAACTAATTTCCTTTTATTGCTATCAGGTTTGGTTTGTTCTGGTTTACCTAATGACACAAGATACATGATTAGAAATTTTTTTTTTCTAAATTATTTATTTGGAATCTATTTTTGATGTAGGCCCTCATTATTATAAATTTTTCTCTGAACAATACTTTTGCTGTATACCACACGTTTGGAAATATTGCATTTCTATTTCCACTGATTCAAAGACATTTTAACTTTCTCTTTTGATTGTCTGAACAACTCTAGTTCAACAGTGTCTTGTTCAGTCTCCATGTGTTTGTACAATTTCAGCCTTTCCTCTTGTTACTGACTCTAGTATCAGTCTATGATCCAGTCAGCTGCAAGAAAGTACTTCCACTTTTTGAATTTGTTAAGAATTGCTTTGTGGCCTAATATATGACCTATTTTGGAAAAAGTTCCATGTGCAGCCAGTATGACTTGGGGTGTTGCCTTGTTGTCTGCTGCTGAGTTCATTTTCAGCTGGACTCTACACTGTAATCTCACTACTGTATTTTTCATTATTTGTGGATTTGAGCTCCACGTATATACCATTTTGGAGTCATAAAGCCCCATAGTCTCTTCCAAACTCGGGATACTTTGTTACTTCAGGCCGGTCTGACATAGGCAGCAGAGTAAGTGAGACATTCCCTCTCTGGTTACTCCTGTTGTGCTAGTGGCAGCCCTTACCAAGAACTGAGGATTGTGTAGCACAATCTTTAGTGGTTCTGTTACTTCCCAGCAATTTGGAGGCTGACAGCCCCATAATCTTGAAAAGCATGGAGCTTGTACTCTGTTCAGATGCTACAGATCTGAGTATTTCAAGGGGGGAGGTTAGTTTGGTCTCACAGCTTCCCCTCTGTTGGGGCATTGAAATCATGTACATTTAACATAAATATTATGTGCTTAGATTTAAATCTTTTATGTTACCTATTTTATATTGTCCCATATGTTAGTTGTTCTTTTTCTTTTTTCTAGATTACTTGAATATTTGTTTTTAGTATGGTTTGATTTGTTCACTGGGCCAATCATAATTATTTTTTCTGTGATTTATTTGGGGCTTATACACACATCTTTAATTAATAAAAGTCTACTCTTAAATTATAATACTCCATGACCAGCTGAGCACATCACACAAATATACCCCACTATTTAATGCTATTTGTTGATTATGCTGTTAATTGAATCATACCTGATTTCCATGAAACTATTTCCAAACTGTGTTTAAAGTTCTCTTTCATTACTTGGATGTTGTTATAAAGGCTTAAGTATATTCAAATTGCTTTAGTGCACAAGATCAGAGGTAAAATTCCTACAAAGGAAAATATATAAAATTAACATATTGGTAGACAAAGAGCCATAGTGTCTTTTACCTTGGCAAAAGTTTATTTCTTTAATAAATCTGACTGGTGTACTGCCTTTAGTGGGTTATGTACATCTACATATCTGTATAGATTTTATTTTGTCATGTCCCTGTGTTGTATGTAAATATGACATATGAATATACTGTCATTTCTAATAGGAAATGGGTAAAAATATGATGCATGATCTCAGTATTTGGATAATTTTGAAATGAGTTTAAATTCATTTTTGTTTAAAATAAATTAATGGTTATCCACTGTATAAAGTTAGGTGGCCACACTGATGTTTGTCTTCTGTAAGACTCTTTTTACACTCACTGATATTACTGTCCAAATTCTTAGAGTCTGTGTCTATGTAACTAGTAGACTTTACTATTATCTTCTTCCTGCAAGATAATGAAGCTTATGGGTCATTGCTTACTTTAAAGTCTTATTTGGAAAAGTGATTATACTAATCACAGTAACCATATATTTATGTTTCATGACTATTCTTAATCATATTTTCAGCATTTCCATCTTAGAATTTCTGAATGAAATAATTTCAATATAAAAACTAATTCTTCTTTTTTCAAACCTACTCATTAAATATGACAACCATTACATCACCTACTGTTTTACTGACTTTTGAGATTAATTAATTGATAAAGAAATGTAATGTATTTTTTTCACTGGAAAGAGGACGGAAGAGTTCTCTATGTTTTGTGGAAAAGCAATAAAGGGAACAAGAGTAGTAGAAAATATATATACTTTACCTAAATATTACCAACTACTTTAAAGTAATTTGAAAAACACACACCTTACTAAGACTTGAACAGGAAGAATTATAGAATGCACTTTGCACAACTTATAACATAGCCGTAGGTAATAGTGTGGAAGAATTTATGATTTACAATGCACACAGAGAATGTCTGAGGTTTTTAATCTATTGAAATAGCATATTTCTGACAGGGTAATGAGTGATGATTAACAGCAGCTATCTTGCCAACCAAAATGCACATTCATACTGTTAATATCACCAAAATGATGTCACCCTAAATATATTGATATATGGATAGCACTGCCTTTTCAAGGTTAAAATATGGACGTAAAGAAGCAAAACTGTACAATGCATTTGCACAGAACATCATATAATGCTTTCAAGAGTCATTTTAGTGAGATAAGAATGTCCTATACTGTTAGTTTACATATAAAACTAGAATCTTGGTAAGGAAAATCAGTATTTGCAACTGGCGTAAAGAGCTAGATGTGGCGGCGCATGCCTGTCATCCCAGAACTCAAGAGGTTGCGGCAAGAGGATCCTTGTGAGTTCAAGGTCAGCCTAGGCTAAAAAGTGAGTTTAAGACCAGCCCAAAAGGCAAAGTGAGACTGTCTGAAAAGGAGAAGAAGAAAAAATGAACTGGAGAAAAGGAAAATGGCAAGAAAACCTGGCTGTGGTGGAGCACGAGAGAAGCAGCTAACTGATATTTGCCAAAAGGAAACAGCACCTGCTCATAGGAGAAGAGAGTTTTTTCAGGTACTAGTACAGTTCTTGCACCATTCAAAGGATTTTACCTTGCAAGCAAATTGTTCACAGGGATTACACATTTTCTCTTCATAAAGTGAAAGTGTTCATCCAATTGCAATGGCAAATTTTTATATTTAAATATCCTCAGAGCTGCCAAATCCTGCAGGTCTCTTAGAGTTAACCAATTATTCTGAAATAAAAGGGCAAGTCTAGAGAATATTTTATTCTTTCTTTAAACGCAAGTTGAGATATTCTATTATCTATAATAGGCTAAAAGACTCTGGAAATGTGTGTGTGCATTATATCCTCCAGAATAAGGAGGCTTACATATACAATTAAGATATTATTTATGTTACTTTATTTTCATTTCTAGTGGTTCATTAGAAATTTTGCTCTTATTCATTTTATCTTGATGAAACCCATGATTACCTTCTTTGGTTCTTATTTCATAATCAAATTTCTAACCCACAATAACAACATTCAGAATTCCAACAGAAAGCCTGCTCCAAAAACTTCTGGACTCTCATCTCATCAATGATGATTCTTCATAATGTATGCAGAGGATCAATTTTTCTCTTACAATTCAAAATTTGATTGATGGCTGAAATCAATTTATTCAGACTTTGTTGCTTTGCATTACTGGCTAGGACATACAATAGCAAAAGACAGAAAAGGTTAAAACCAAATGAAAATAGCATGAAGACATCATAAAAAATTAAGTAAAATGAAGACATAAAAGCTTTAAAATCTTGGACAAACGGCAGCCTTGTGCAGCCTTGGGAATATTGAAGATGCTTAGCTTAGAATGTGGAAAAGAAAAATACAACATCTTAGACACGAGCATTTTAAATTTCATCATAAACTCAAAAGGTCTGAATACAGTAGATTTAATTTTTGTAATTATTTATGAATCCCTATGTAAGACAGACCTATAAAATGAGTTTACTGCAGTATGTGCCAGATTGCCAGCTCATACTGTATTCTGTCAAGCGATTCTGTACTGCTCAAAACACCCGGCACGTGTGTCACTGGGTACGTGAGTGAGCAGGGAGGCCTGGCACCGAGACACTCAGGCCTGTCTCCAGCTGAGCGGCTCGGTCACTGCTGGCATCCAGAACAGATGTTTTGTGCAGCACCTAAACTCATCATCAACACAACTTTGCTTTCCCGCTTTCACTTTTTATACTGAATTGACAATATGTAATTTTTTTGTTTCTTGTATAACTGAGAAAATGTGAGTCACAAATACCTTATTTGGAAAGAAAGTTTTATGGAAAAATAATTATTTTGTGACTACTTTTTTGAAAATGCCTAAATAAATACAATTTCATCTAAGTATTTTTTGGCTTTCACAGAGATTAAAGAAATTTACCCCCAATGTAATATAACAACAACCATCAAATAGAACATATTCATGTTTTCTTAAAACATACTGTGGTATTATGTCAAATTTTCAGTCATTAATTTACAACATAAATGAAACTGGGATATGGTTGTAATCGTAAAAAAATCTGAAAATGGGACAGAAGAACTTTTCTTAAAACAACGGATATGCAAGGGCTTTACTTTGTGAAATACATGGCTCCAAAACAAAGCAAGAATAGGATTTGTTCACTATATATTCCATTAGTCTATTAAAATGATACTATTCCTGGTTTACTGTCTATGCAATGATTGACATGTTCAAGGCGCTAGTGGACTATTTTCTGAAGGTTTGTGATCATATATCTCCTCTAAAATAATTTTCTGAACATAATAAAATATGAGTATGTTATGTATACAATGTCAATGAATATATTACTTTGGTAAGTTGTAATACTTTTCTCCTAAAATTAATAATAGAATCTACAATACTTACTCTCTACTCTATTCATTTATCATTTGCTGTGGCTCTGAAGGCCTGTGTATCTGCTTGAATATTACTGCATTGAATGAGTATTACCTTTCAGTTGTGATACACTGGAAAAGAATCCCAAAGTGAACAACAAAATAAATATTGTTTAATAATTTATTAACACAATCCTACAACATTCACTTGGAAAAATATTTTTCAGTGTTTTTTCTTAACATTATTTTCTACTGCAAAACAGCTGATATAAATTTAAAAAATTTCTTTAAATGTATTTTTAGAAAACCATAAAATATTATAATTTTCCACACTGGACCCTATTTAAAGTTATAACTTTAGAAATTAAAATGACTTGCCATAGATACATGTTGAAGGGAAAGCATATGAAAGTAATTTGTCAACAGAAAATAATTTATAGACATCATTCTTCTAAATGAGAGATCGTTAATCTTTGATGGGGATATTATAAACAAAATGACTTTGTTTAGTTATCCAAATTCTGTTGATCATCTTCTTGGACTGTGAATCAATGAATCTAATTTCTCTGGGCGCTACAGAATTGCTGCTTTGAGCTTTTTTTTTTTTCATCATTCTATTTAATTGTAATCCTGTAATTTAATTTAATGTAATGCAAATACTGCCTGTATTGTGGCAATACAAAAGTTCTTGAAACAGTAACCCATTACAGTATATTAAAAGTATTCATCATGATTCTCATGAGTACCAATAATACAAAAAAGAGAAAGCCAGGATATGTAATTGGTAGAAATAATTCAGAAGAATGACTTTCCATTTGTCTTGATAAAAAACAGGCAGCACAACAGCCATTAAAAAAATTTAGGAGTAAAATACAAAGTCATTTTTATAAAACAAAGCAGTAAGTTTAATCTTTTCAATCAATACCTAAACTTCAGAGGTAAATCACTCAAGTGAATTTGTTTTTCAAAATTTTCCAATATTGCCTATGCATAAATGTAATAAACTGTAATTTATTTATTTATTCATTTAGGTGTTACTGAGGGTTGAACTCAGGGCTTTTGTGCTGAGCTACAGTCTCTGCCCTTTTTATTTTTTATTTTAAGGCAGGTTCTTGGTAAACTGCAAGGTTTAAATTTGCAGTCCCTCTGTCTCAGCCTCCCAGAGTGCAGAGATTGTAGGTATGCACCATCTGGCTAATATTTAATTTTAATCATGCACATATGAATTTTCTACCAAAGAATAAAGACTAGAAATATCACTTAGTTTTTCTAAATACAATATTCTGATGGTGATCTACAAATTTTGGTCTTGGAACATCAACTTTTAATTTTGTGCTTTTTTAATCTCTATTTCTCAAATTTAATATTATGACCTATTTACTAGACCCCTCTTCCTAACTTTTAAGATTGTACAAAGAGAATTTCAAAGATACTGTTTCCTTATTTCTGTGAATATTATCTTATTGCTGTCATTATTTGACTTTATGAATATCTGTGTTATCTATTTTCATATTTAAAACTGTTCTACATGTCTATGTTTTAAAAATATGTATTTTTAATATGTAATACTTAAGGTTAGAAAACCTAAAAATTCAATACCATTATCACATATGAGAACTAATGATAATATTTTAACTTCAACATTTACCAGGTTGGTTTTGCCAATTATAATTTTTTCTTTCAGCATAAAGATCAAAGCTGGGTGAAGGCATGGTGAATGAACCCTGTTTCCTCAGCATTTTTCAGTTACTGTTATGGCCTTCAAACTCTTGTCAGAATTCTTTACATCCTGAAGATACCAAGACATCCCCACATTCAGAGTTCATCTTTCACTTACAGATCACTCTTACTTGTCTGATGTTTCTCTTGTTTTTTTACTAGAGAACTTCAATTATATCTAAAGTGTTGATAAAAATAAGATTCAATTTTAGTAGTTTATGCACAGAGCTATATGTTTCTATCATCAGATTATCTGTGATATCATAATTCATGAAAGTTGCCCTTACTGATGCTCAAATTTGTCTGAATAGACAGAACCACTGAACACTGGCTTCTCAGCTCTTTGGGAGGATGAAAGATGAACCGCAATAGCTTCTATAAGGAGAATGTCGACATCACCTTCATAAAATTCATAAAATCATAGGGAAAAGCAATCTTTATTTTTAGTGTCAATTGTATTCAGTATTTAAAGTGAACTAAAATGTAAAATATGAGACTATGTAAAATGTATTAAAATAATGTCTGCACATTATACGCAGGCCTGAACATGCCCACAAACATACACAGTGTTTGTCCCTGTTTTTGTTTTCTAGCAAGAAGTTCCTAAAACCCTTACAAGTCTTTCAGTTGTTAGGGAAATAACAGGAAAGGAGCATCTCTCTTGTTCATAACAAGTCCTCTTCCCCTCACCTGACTTACTGAGGTGATTCGCAAAGCCTCTAGGGAGGAAGATGGGTTAAGGGGGACTAGGAGGTTCTGAGTAGAAGGTTGAGACTTTGACAGCCATTCTTCCATCTTGCAGGGAGGGGCAGGACAAAGAGCTTAATACTGATTTAATAATCAGTGACCAAAGATCTAATAAATCATACCTGTGTGATGAAGCTTCCATAAATACTGGAGGTGCTGGGAATATAGTTCAGTGGCACAAGTACCTGCCTAGCAAGCACAGGTCCTGAGTTTGATTCCCAGTACCCCATCCCCCAAAAAATCAACCGTAAAAATCCTCAAGGAAGAGATGTGGGGAACTTCCAAGATGAGACACACGGAGGGGGAGATGGCAGTAGTGAAGAAGTCACATGCCTCTCCCGATACCTCGCTCTGTGCATGTTCTCCAGCTGATCCTGAGTTACATCTCTTTACAGCGAGTACAGTAATTGTCTTATTTACTTTTTCATTGCTAGGAAAAAATATCCAACATCCAAAGCTAAAGGAGGATGCGTTTATTTGGCTCACAGTTTGTAGAGAGTTCAGTCTAAAATCATCTGTTTCCAAGAGGGCGGCTTCCCAGAAGAGAACAATTCATGGTGGGCAGAAGACAGCAAAAGCAATGACAGAGAGAGTGAGACAAGCCTCTTAGTGTCCCTTATATTGTATCCAGTCTACCAGGATTGGGGCAGTGGCAATCCAGTCAGCGGACTGATCCAGCCATCACCCATCCTTAACCCCGGCATAACTAATCCTAGCATTGCACTACTAAGCAATCACACACTTTAGATTCAGCATCCTCTAAAGAAACAACCTTATGTCCCCATGAGGCTTTGAGGACATCTAGACACAGACTGTAACAGTAATCTCATAATTAAAGTGTTTACCTAGTTTCCATGAGCCACTGGAGCAAAATATGTAAACCGAGAAGGTAACTGTGGGAATGTGTAGTCAAGTCGGAGACAATGCATCCAGTAATGGAAGGGCATTCTGCAGTGCTCAGCCAGTAAGCAGGACCTGTGCTACCTCCACGCATTTAGTATTAGAGCTGTCGAAACTAGGACAACCAGCTGCTGTTGGATAACTGGGGTTGGGGGAAGAAACCACACAACCTGATATCAGAAAAATTAAGAACAGTACAGAAGAAAAATGAGTATTTTCCCTGAAAATGCAATGTATATTTTATTTTTTTAAAATGTTATAGAAAACCATACTTTAGAGAATATTGAACTTTAACTAGGCAAACTTAGGATAAGATGCAAGGACAATAATTTAACATTTTGTACAGTATACTTCAATGAAAATACCTGACAAAACCTCAAAATATCATCTGTATGTTATGCTGACATACGTGCCCCTTTATTGAGGTCTGGTCTACCTGTATATAAACTACTTGACTCATGGGATCTCTCAGCCCACCTAGAGTAAATGTTATATTCTGCCTAAGATACTGTTAGGATGGCAAAGAATATTCCATATTTACCCTAAGGTACTATTTTCTATATATGCTTATATTCCATGTATCTTTAGTTAAACCTTCTAGTTACATGTTTTCATTATATTTGCTTTTTATATCAGAGCATGTTTGTGTGCATGTGAAAATGTCTGTTAGCAATATCATAAACTAGAAATGCACTGGAGACTTGCTTTTAAAAGACAATGGCAAAAACATTCTTACATCAACTTTCAATTAGTCAGTTTGACCAAACATGAAAATTTAATTATCAACACCTGTAATAATTCACAAACCCTCCTGCCTTAGTGCATAAACAGTATGTTTTCAGATAAGACTGACAAGTAATAACCTAGGTTTGATATTGTCCTTTGTATCTTGAAGTTTCATTCTCCAAGCTAAAACTAGAATTTAGTTCAATTATTTGGGCAAAGAGAAACAATGGCACCATTTTCATGTGCAAGTAGATAAAGAAAATCATATTATTAAACCAATGAGTTAGAAAAGTTTTGAAAAATACCCGTGGTCTTAAGTTATCTTATGATTCAGTTAAGTATAAGTAATAGTTCCTTTTATTTGACAGACACTGTATAATAATTATCCAAACATAACTTTAATAGCATGTAATATGTTAATATTAAAATACAAAGATTCATGAGCAAAGTTTTAGTAACTGGTGTAATAAAATATTAGAACTGTAGCCACAAAACTTATCTACTAACATTAACATGACTAGTTGACATGTACTGCTTGATGTATCGCAGAGGGGAAATTTACTTTTCAGTGTGGATGGTATGTAGTCTTATACAAGGCATTCAAACACCTTTTAGGGTATGCCCAATTTATCTAACACGCTTCCCATGAAACTGTTTCACATAGCGTCAATACTTTAACTGAATAAACCAAACCTACTGTCATGGTTGATACATTGTGTCAACTGGGGGAGTTTAAAAGGTTAACTATGTGATTCAGCAGGAAGCCAGAGTGCTTACTTTGTATACATCCTAAGCCTGTGGAGGAGGAGGGCATGGAGATTGTGTGAGAGCTACACACCCCCTGGGTGGGGGTAGGCTGTTTACAAGATAAGGGATAGAAAGAGGCTGCTTTCCTGCTGTTTATCCCTTTTTGCTGGTTGTTTCTGCTGTGCTCTGCTGCCCTGAACAGTTTGCCCTCTGCCATGTGCCACTCTTCCTCAGCACCAGCCAAGTATGGACCGAAACCTCCACAAACTGTAAACTAAATAAATCTTTCCTTCCTTCATTTTGGGCATTGGGTATTTTGTCTCAGCAATGAGAAAAAAAGCAACCAAGACACCTACCAACTAGTATTATATCCAAGACATTTCTGAATAGGTAATGTCATCAAAAAAGATAGGCAGGTTTAAGTATTAATTTTTAATTGTCACTCAATGGGTCATGGAAGACAAATATTTTCTAGATTAATTACCTAAGCATGTCTATCCCCCATTATATAAAATAGCATAGTGGCTCATCTGCATTCAGTACAAGAACACAGCACAAAGGAGAAAAGGTAAGAAATCTAAGCTGTAAGGATAAAACAGAAGGAAGAATGGCATATTAACAGGCTTTGAGGATTTTCATAATGAATCCATCTCCAAGATTTCCACGTGTAAGGCAATTGTATGAGACACAAATCTCATGGATTACAATGACTAAGAGAAAATTCTATTAATATTTGGTATAGATATTGCATTTTTACTTATTTTAGGTGAATAGGCACATATAGATATAAGCATCTTTACTAAGAAATAAAATTTTCAATCAGACAAAAAGAGATACTACTGTCTGAAATAAGCCTTCTACTTTCTACAAGAGAAAACGGCTCCTTCGAGTCTCAATAAAAGACATACTTTGAGCTTAATGACCAGAGTTGAATTTTGAAGTACAGGACAAAAGAGAAATTAGAACTTTTTTGGAAACAGCCACAAGAGGTTCACCACACAACTGTCAGAGCTGAGAAACGGAAATCTGCTTTACCATCAGAGGCGAGGGAAGAGGCGAAGCCTTGTAGTATCACCGCCGTGGAGTGCCAGTAATAAGACGTGGCTCTTGCTCCAGCTGTTTGGAGTCTGATGCAATTCTTTGGTGAGCGCTCCCTTAGAACAATATCACTGCCTAAAGTATCAACCCTAGAGTGTGCAATTCTTCAGAGAAGGTTACATTTTCCTCCTGGTTGTAGTGCTTTAAATGCCACTGCTAATTACATGGAAATATTAGGCACTTCATGAATCAATTTGGTAGAACTATTTAAATTGATACAGATGGCTTCATTTATTTAACAAATCTAGTCTCTCTGCTGAGGGAATCACAGTCACTAGTTTACTTCTGAATTCTGACACACTCATTTAGGGCACTGCTGTGAAAGTATTCCCCCAAGCCTTAATTTAGACATGAGTATTTGTGGGATGAAAAATGAAAAATGAGTGTTTCCTAGAAGAACTTAATGTTACTAATGTTGAGTGAACATTACCGAAAACCAGAATAAATACATAAGCAATACAGTAAGAGCACTTTCTAACTTTCCTCAGAATTTATACTCCAGTGATAAATACGGTAATGGAAAAGATGATGTAGATGTCCTTGTATTTTCGTTTTTGATGAGTATGTCCTAAATTCTCTATTGTGAAGACATATGCTCATACAAAGACATATAAATCTTCCTCGCAGCTTGATTCACAATAGTCTAAACTGCAAACAACCTAAATTATCATCAAAAGAAGAATGCACAAAGAAACCGTGGCCCATGGCCGCCACACAAGGAACATCCCTTGGTGCTACACAACAACAGGCGTGATCCCTGAAAGCGCTGTGTTCACTGGAAGAATGCAGGAACAAGCTGTCTATGTAAGACCTCCTGAGGGGCCTGCAATAGAGAGAGGCCCAGAGAAAATTTTGGAGATGAAAACAATGCTTTATTTTGACGGTAGTGATGGACACATTACAATATACATTTGAAAGCTTAAAACTGCTGGATTTCAGTGTAAGTTATACCTAAATAAAGCAGTGCATGAAGTAATGGCACTTTCCTGATGATGTTAATACAACCAATCATCAAAAATGCAGCAAGGTGGCACTTTTGCACTGGAATTTAAACAACATGCAATAATGTGAAATAAAATTTTTCATTAGATACATAGTTTTAAATATACTTTGGTAGGTTTCTTAACCTATAAAACTGCTCGATGATAATAAAGTAAATGAGAACAATCTCTTATGCAGGAAACCCTAGACTGCAGAGACATGAAGATTTTTCAGTGGAGACCATGCTGTGCATAGCCCGTCCTGCAGGTGTGGAGGAACGGCGATGTCACTATTAGATCATCTAATAGTAACAAACCCAGTGCAGGCTGCTGGCTCAGGCATCTGGAGAGCAGGGCCCTCAGCTTCCTCTTGTACCCAGCACGCACAGTGTCTGTGGTAAACAGGAGACTGGATGAGCTGCGATCCTTTGACAATTATATCACATGAAAACCTTACATTTGTTTAGCAGCCCAGTCATGACCAAAACTGCAGTCCATTCACTCTTCCTCATTTTATAGATAATTTGGTGATATTTAAAGTAACTTGGACTCATTTTCAACCTACGTATTTTGGGTTACAATAATTTTAAGCAACATGAAGAGAAAACAGGAAAGGTTATTTCTTCCAAAGTTATGATTCCTGGATGCTAATATACTAGGTAAAACAATTTTATAAAATCTAGTCTTCATGTTTTTATAATACCCTAAAATTAAGTACTCCCTAATACATGCAGCTACTTCAGGCAAACTACTGTCTCTTAAGCAACAACATATTATGACTATATGAATGAATGAATGAATGAATGAATGAATCTTAGCTGGATGTTGCATTGCATTCTGGTAACCCTATCATTTTGGAAGGCTCAAACAGGAACATTACAAGTTTGAGCCCAGCCTGGGCACCTTAACGACTTAGTGAGATCCTGTCTCAAAAAGTAGAAAGGGCCAGAGATGTAGTTCAGTGTGAAGGTCCTGAGTTCAATACCCAAACCAAAATAAGCAAGTAAATAAATCAATCTATGTTTTCTGCTAACTGTAATAGTGCATAAACCACTTAGTATAAGTACGGATGAATGAAAACAAAACTGCAATCATTCTCATAAGATTTTAAAACAGGTAAGGGTTACCCAATTTTAACTCACCTTCGGTAGAGGTGACTGCTGACTTAGATGAGTTTAAGTAAATATGATATTGCTGGCGCCACGGGGGAGATCTGTCCTGAATATCACTCATATATTTGTGAAAATGATGAGACTTTAAGTGTTTGAAACTGTGAAATAATTTCTATTTTTTATCATTTAATTCAAAAATATTTAAGGTAGATAGGTGGAAAGGAGACAATGAAAAGCAGGAAAACTGGTCCAGGAAACTAACAACATACGTGCAGTATTGGAAGACAGGTACAGTCCATGAAACAGGGAGTTCATGACCGGGAATACGAAGCAATGGCCAGAGGCA
The DNA here is from genome assembly GCA_004027595.1 of Dinomys branickii. NCBI lineage: Eukaryota > Metazoa > Chordata > Mammalia > Rodentia > Dinomyidae > Dinomys > Dinomys branickii. Next base: position 46,329 of record PVLD010011917.1, on the reverse strand, counting down.
TCATGAGACTTGAAATGTGCAAACAAAGCTCCTCAGATATCCCAGATTCTTTACATTAAGAGCCTCATTTTTCTTCTCTTTCTTCCTCTTCCTCCTCTTTCTCTTGTTGCTTTTGTTTTGTTTTAACCCCATAGTGAAGCTAGAACTACAGATATTAGCAATTATATGTGTATAGAACGTTGATTTCTCACCTAGGGAAAACCACAGTGAAGAATACTGGCAGAGCAGTTTACAGCTCACCTTAGACTTCTAATCTCAAAAGGCAAACAAAGTTTTATTTCAAAATTAAAAGCAAAATGTTAAGTTTGTTAAAATGAAGTAAACATCTTCAAAAAGTAAAGTAAACTTCTTTGCAGATAACATATTAAAACTAACAATATTTATAAAGAGCATTAGTGGTTTTAGATTTTGGATATTAGATATTTAGCTCTTAGGAAGAACCACATATATGGTGCTCTGGATGTGTGCTTCTGAGGCTCTGCAACCTTGACCTCTGTTCACACCAGAGCCCTGTGTAAGGTACTTCTGCAGATGCACAAAACATGGCCTTTGCAAGAAATCAAGTGCTACAAGTACCTATAACTATTGCAAAATGAAAACATTTCATTTGTATCCTGGGCACTTCATTTCCCCTGTCCTTTCTGATTTCACTCTTGGAATGTTTAAAACACAGAGAACAATTAAAAATGAACTTAGTCATGCTGGACCTCATCACATTGGGAGACGCTGACTTCTTGGTCTTTCTGTGGGCTCCTTACCTGTGGCAGAGAAACAGTGCTTTCTAATTCTCAGCAAGGGTTGTAAGTACCCAAACAATCTTTCAATCATGCATGACAACTTTACTCAACTTGGGAATGGTTCAGGTATTTGTGACTGATTAAATTATAAATGCATGAATTTCAAATGACTTGTAAAGTTAGACAATTAATAAGGAGATAACAGAATACTAAAAAATAAACATGACTGTGACTAATAAAATTCAGAATGTAAATTAGTGCTGATCGTGCACTTGAGTTAAGAAGAGAACTTTCCCATTGAGAATCTCCACCCAGGCTTGTTATCCTCTAACTGCTCCTCAACATGCCCCACACTGTGCTGAACAGGTTGTGCATGTTCCTCTTCAAAAACTATGGCTTGTGGTCAATTTTCAACTCTTTGAAACAAACACTTAAGAACATCTTTCTGAAAAGGTACAATGACATTCTCATCACAAGTTTTTCAAGGAGAATACTGGAGGTGGGAAGGCGGCTGGGGTAGAGTATGTGGTTGGATAACAGGTCCCAAACCACAGGTAGAAAGATCAAGTTCAGAATATCTATTACGCATTTTGGTTCATATTTAAACTTTCATTTTCTCACACCAGAGAGGTGATATTTACACATGTGATATTTACACATGCATGTCTGATTTATTTTACTTAACAGAATGGTCTCAAGGTGCATCCAGTTTTCTAGAAATGTCTCAAATATATCCTTTTTTATGGCTGACTAGTAGTCCATTGTATAAAAATATCATATCTTCTTTATTCACTCATTGAATAATTTTAGTGTAAAGCCTAGTTGAAATTATCTGATTTTCAGTTATCTGAAAAGTTAAATAATGCTATTTATTTTAAAGAATTTTTCGTTAATTTCACATATTTATGAAGTAGAGTGTAATTCATTACTTATGTACAATATATAATGGTCCACAAATTGTACTTGACATTTCTGTCTCTTTTAAATTTTTATTAACTAATAATAATTGTGTATATTTGCAAGTTATGTGATAGTTCAACGCACATATGCAATATTTCTCATCAAAGAAGGGTACTTAACATTTCAGTCTCCTTATCATTGTTTTGTGTTGAGAAGCTTCAAGCTGCTTATTTGTAGCTATTCATAACATACAAGTGTGTTATTATGAGTAATATTCTCCATTACTGGCAAGGTTAAGATACAGCTTTGGCATGTGCTCCAGTCATTTGGTAGAATAATCCATTTTAAAGCAATTTGCAATTAGAAAAATGAAACAAGTTACCACCTAGACACACATGCATGCACGCACATGCATGCACACATAGACATAGACATAGACACAGACACACACACAGACACACACACACACACACACACACACACACACACACACAGACTTATCGATCTGTAGTGACTATCATTAGAAAGGAGCAGAAATGAAAGAGACCAGCAAATGTAGAATTTGGAAAAATGGTAACAGGGTTGGGAATATTTTAACATTATATACAAAGTAGTGGTCATGTGTTCCTGTTACTTATTGGTGCATACCTAAGCATGCCGACTTACTGACCTAAAATAACAAGCATTTTATTATGGTGATTATACGACTGGATTCTGCAGGTCAGTAATTTAAACAGAATATAATGAGTATACTGGCCCTGCTCTTTGATATTTGGAGCCACAGATAGGACTTGAGTAGCTGGTGTTAATGCAGATGGCTAAGGTTCCACCCATCTAGAGAATTCTTTACCACCAGGTTCAGTGCCTGGACTAAGAGGACTCTGTGTATCTACCTATTGCTCTGGCCTTCCCACAGAAGGAAGCCGCTGGATTTTTAGGATCCTTTCAAGGCAGCTTTGAACTACAAGAGACAGAGATTCCACAAATTGGAAAGAGAGTGCAAATCCCCTACTAATATAATCTCAAAAATCACAAATGTTTCTACTGATTACAAGCAAGTCATGGAAACTTTTTAGATTCAAAGGGAAGAGAACTGAACTTCACTCCTCTCTCCCTACAAGAAATGGTAGAGGATTTTCAGCCACCTTCCAAACTAGCATCAAAAGTGAAACTGAAAACTATTTCTAAGATATAGTCAGTCCATATGTAGATTGGTTATAATGCATCTGAGTTTTTGTTACCATATTTTGAGATGGACAGTAGAGTTCATGACAGAGAATAAGCCATTCTCAGTGGTAGAAAACAATTGTTTCATTGTAGTTCTAGTTATAAAATAGCCAATGTCTACAAATTTGTTTTCATAATTCTATTCAACAGTTTAACAAATAAAATTTTACTGACATATGATGAAAGCAAACTTGAGCTTTTACTTTCTCATTTCACTCTGCCTAGGAGATAAGGGTGGCGTCCAAATAACAAATCACAAAAGGAAACGGGAAACAGGTACTCTATTACTAACATTTTAAAAATTCTTTCTTGCTTGCAAACCAGGTTAACAGATGTGACATTAAGTTCCTGAAAGTTTTCAAGCACCAGGTCTTAATTATAATAATTAAAATGAATTTGTCTAGCTTTGAACAAAATCATTCTAAAAATGAATGATTTAAGAGAATATATCTTTGATTAACAATACATAAAACACTGTTATCTCATATTCTGCCATTGAGGCTTATGAAAAAGGAAGCCTGGATAGATTTATGACTTTTCTCTTTTCATTCTAAAGTCATGGCAACAACAGCAAATGACCGATGACACATACTACTGATCTAAAAAATCCTATCCCACAAATATGATGGAATCCTTTGTTCTTCATCTCAAACTTAATTTGTATAATTATTTGATCACTTACAGTCCAAGTATATCATGTTTTGAATAATCCTATTGGCTTGACATTGAAACTCACATTTTATTGTTTCCTCATAAAATATCTACTTGTAGTACCATGTTCCTTATTACAAGCACCACTTATTGTTGAGATGGAATCTTTAGTTTGTTATTTTAACTCTTTGGAACTCAGACCCAAGAAAGAAACATGGTAAATAAAACAAAAATAAAAATTTCACCTATACACAATTTAGGATACTTTCCTTCTCTTTCACAAATTCAAGCAAATGACTAGGTTTCTTCCACTATCTGTGCTGGAAGCCAAGATACTCTAGGAATTCTTTCTGCTCAGGGCAAGTTGAGAAAGAAATAGCGTTGATATACTGTGAACTTTATTAGGAGCATAGTTAAAACTAAAGTCAGAGTGTCTGGGCTCCTGATTTTGTGGGATTACAGACGGCTTTGATGTTCTGGATATTAAAGAGCTGAAACTGGATTCTGAGCAGCCAGTCACAGCCTGATTGACAAGCACTGAGCTCAGTTTCCCCCTTCAGGATTTGAGAGACTGTGGGGCTGTTTGATGTGAGGCACAGCCCAGAGGCCAACAGAGAGGAGGAGAAATGGTGCTGGGTTCACACCCACACTGCCCACCAGGCAGCCACATCTCTTTGAAGGTATTTAGTTGATTTTATTGTTGATTAAAATCAATCTTGCCATGAGATCAGAATGGATTTGCCAAAGTAGCCATCACCAAATACAGAAGATGTATTAAAATACAGAAACTGTATTAAAAACAGATATTAGCACATCAAAGACAAAAACTTGCCTTGAGAATCATGACGCATTTTCAAATAAAACACCACCAGACATCCCTTTCCTCTTAACGTCTAATCACTGGCAGGTTTAAAATTGCACTGCATGCTTTCAACCGAGCTTACTAATAGGCATGCCAATATACCTTTCTTTACAATGCAGTTCACTTGAGATGGTCATTTATAGTTTCCATTTAAGGACAACTGAGTGAGTCTGCAAGAAACTTGCATGTGTTCCTATAGCCGCACTCTTGTGTGGGATGTGTTCAATCAACTAAATTCTCTCCACTTCTAGGCTTTTCTCATGAGGGTAATAGGTTTGTCCCTCGCTATTCTGAAGATAAGCTTTGTCAAACCACTGCTTCCTCCTCAATCTGCCATTAACACCACTAAAAATAGCAAAATCCCAGCTGAAGCTACAGTAGGTACCCTGAAGACTGCTGCTCAGTTGCCTGGTTACTGAGGACCAGCTGGTTTCACGGTACATGAAGGATTTAGGCTTTGATATTTGAGCTGTCAGTTAATTCTCTGAAATGTTTTCAAACATTAAACACGTACTGTATATTTTACTCCCTGGATTTCTCTAGGAACACCATTCTTCTTACAATTCAAACTTCATCTTCTGTTCACACATTCCTCAATAGGGTTCAGCAGACCGAGTCCTAACGTTTTGGGATCTGACCAGTGTGTGACAGAGATCATGAGTAGATGGTATAATGCCACTGCTGTTACTCTGAATGTGCTACACCCTGTGGGTTTTTATCTTTTATTTGTTTGTATTATTTGGTTGCAGAATTTAGATGTAGTTAAATACCAAGTAAATTTCCTCATCACCACCAAGAACAAAGTAACACAGAAAATCAAATTTGTTGAATTTTCTTACTATATGCTACCACACATACTTTCTATATTAAGCAGTTAATTTATGATGATCTGGGATTAAATTTTAAAACTTCATATTTCTATCTAAGGATTAAAAATCTGATTAGATTCACAAAATTAAAATTAAATGACCTTGTCATTCTATCTTCCTACTAACTCAAATTATCAATACTTTCTTAATTAATTTTAAAGAAATTTTGAAACAGGTCATACCGTTTAATTATGTTAATGTTTTAATGTTAAATTACAAACTTCGTGAAATCTTGGTTCATGATTAATATTTTTATACAATATGATAGTGAATATATTGAGCACACAACACACACAATATAGAGTAAATATTTTTCATGTAAATATTTTTCTTTGACCTGAAAAACTCTTCCTTGATCATGCAATGAAGATAAAGCTTAAAATATATTTTAAACTCTGAAAGACAGAAAAACACCTGCATTTACATATCTGAAAAAAAAAAGAGAAGACAAATGATCATTTTCTAAACAGTGGCCTGACACTGAGAATGCAGCGCTTGCTGGCCTCGGCTTTGTCTGTCTATAATGAGTGCCTTGTGATGCGTCCGTTTTTCTTTCATAAAATAAAATGTCAAAAAGATTTACCACTGCCTGTTGATCTTGATGTCTGCTAGTATAAACTTTAACTAAATACAGCTAATTTTTGTGCCTCACACTGCAAGGCCTAGGTGAGAGGCGGACTGAGTGGGGACTGCCCAAGTTTAGTGAGGCGGTCTTTGTTAAGCTGCATACAAGTCTCTGTGTGTGGAAGGGGTGTGTTTATGTGTGTGTGGTGTGCATGCATTTACACAGTGTTCCCTTGGCACCCTGAATTGGTACATATGTAAACCTGGACTCTAACTTTGAAAGGATTGGGGGATGGGAATACATTTTAGGTTCTGAAAGGCACGAGTAGTATGAGCTCATGGAGGGGAAAAGCTCTGGGCCGGCGACCTGGGAGGAGAAAGAAGATCCAGTCACAGCAGCTGAGCAAGAGAACAGTGATGAGACAGGAGCGCGCCAGTAACTTTTCAGAGAGCTTTACTGTCAAAGTGTGCTAAGGAGTCAGGCGGCCCGCAGTGGGGAGTGAGCACGCTGCACGGCAGCGACGAAGCGGCTATGTGGCTGCAGCTGTTAGTATAGTTCAGGTGCGGTTACAACTACAGGTGCGGGTTTCCCTGCAGACCTTCACCCCTGGTGTTGTCAGTCTCGTTTATGATATTTTTATAGTTTCCTTCTCAATATCTAATCGTCTGCATGATTAATACCAAACTCCTGCCTCTATCACTATGAAACATTTTTCCCATCATCTCTTTTATTTTAATCCATAATAATTACCATCTGGAGATATAAAATTTACACACTTGTTTTTATTAGAATTTAAACTCTAAGATGGGTAATATTTTATCATTTTTATTCTGGAAACTACAAAAGTGAGTGACAAATAGTATCATAGTAAATAAACACTACTTCAATTGATGCATGAATACGTGCCTGTTTCTATGAGTGTATGTATATGCACACTTTCATTAAGAATAAGATGAGTTGTATTTAGTTCTCTTTTTTTGTCTTTTTGGGACAGGGTCTTGCTGTGTATTTCAGACTGGCCTTGAGCTCACTTTGTAGCCCACGCTGGTCTCAAACTCACAACAATCCTCCTGCCTCAGCCTCCCAAGCACTGGGATTAAAGCCTGCATGACCACGCCTGGCTATTTAGTTCTTATAAAGAACAAAAACATATAAAAACTTCCTGTCAGGTCATGTGATGAAAAGGGAAAATAGGAGCACAGTATTAACTTGAGGAATGATTTTATTTTATTTTAAGCAAGCCTAACTAAGGTAAAATATTTCAGAACCCCGTCCATGGCTTTCTCTCAGCGGTGTGTTCAATAATCTTGACAGTAAAGGTTGAATCTGGATTTGAGAAAATATATTTTCAAGTATGATATATTATTATCATTAGTAAACATTAGTTTATTTTATACAGAAATATGAAAACACTCAAAGCAGAGTGAATAAAGATGGGCCACACCTAAATAAGAATGAGAATATTATATAACAAGCAATGTGTTAGTAAATTATGCCTCATGGAAACTTAATAGAAACTTAATGGGAAACTAAATTTGTTTCTGGCTAGATTTTCACACTAGTACTTATACTAGTACTACTATGCTCATAGGGAAAAAGGAATTCAATGCATAACTTTATTGATCAGGAAAAATAGTCCAAACACATAGGGATGAAAAATAACCTATCTTTTTGAAAAGAGAGGGAGTGACTACACAAAGTTCCCACATATGCAACGCTGACTAGTACACGTCCCCGTCTGTGGAAGCTTACAGTTTAATGAGATAAACAAATAATGAGTAAAACATGTTAAGTGATAAAAGAGTAGTTAGCCTATTACAGGCACTCAGGGAATCTCTGGAAGGGAGTTAATATCTGACCTAAATATTAAAGCATGCATAAGAACACAAAAGTAAACAATGTTAAGTTTATACTGTAAGACTATAGGATACTTGATGAATATTACAAAATAATATCAAAATGTACAAACTATCTCTGGTACAAACTATCTCTTCCCATATTTCTAAGGTTGATTATTGATTCATTCTAAAGTAAGGTATCTTGTTTAAAGTCTAAATAAGATTTACTATAATAAAAATAAAATAGTTTACATGACAGATATTTTGCATCATTTTGGTGATGTTTCTTACTGCAAATGCCTTCATTTGAGCTGTCGCAGTAGTAGACTGAAGACAGAATTTCTAAGCAATTTTCTAAATAGTCTCATAATCAGAAGTAATTATTTGAATATTTCATTTTTCTAGTAATGTAATATATTAAACTATGAAAATAGAGCCTGCCCCAGTGTTATTACCATACACATCCACCACTTCCTAATGAATTTTCAAAGACACTTCATAAATAAATTCCAGTGAATGATTATTTCTCTCAAACACTGAATTGTAGCTCACAGTAATTCCTTTAACTGTATAAAATAGAAAACGATGTCGTTTAGATGTGAAGCAAATAATTTCAAACATCGAACTTGACATGTTTCTTGGCTTATTGCTCTTTTGGGAGTCAGGCACATTGTCTAATATCATTGCAACATTTCAAGAAATAACCAGGATTCTCTAAGACTTGCAGATAAGCATTTAAAATTGCTTCAGATGAGAGGATCAAAGTGAAATAGAGCTTAGAGGTAACATGAGAAAATGATACAACAGATATAATTAGGTGATGTGATTGAAGAAATAAACAGGATCTAGCTGGGGAATTTTTAAAAAATGGACATAGACATACAGAAGCATTCTGCAGAGGTGCAAAACTGAAAAGAACTGATATCAAACTGCACAAAGGAGTAAAGAATGAAAATAGAGAATATATGTTCTGAAAGAGGGGAAGGTAATATTTGAATTTTACGAGGGCAGAGGAGACTTCAGAACAGTGGTAGAAGTTCCAGGTGGAGAGAGAAACAGGAAATGGCAGAAGAGCACTCTGAATGTGCTTGTCCATGGGGCCGCCACTGCTGAGGGTAACATGTGCATGTCAGGTGTCAAACTCAGAGCTCGGTACCTTTGCTTTGTCTCTCATTGATCCTTTGCCCAGGATAGACATTTTAGCACCTGTTTCTTCCTGTAGCCTCTTCAAGGAGTTTCCTCTTGGTCCAAGCAATTTCCCCACAAAATTGAACTAGGAAACAACATCAACAGAATGTCTTTTCAGTTACAGAAGAAGTAAGGTTTCCACCAAGAATAACTGAAAGGTTATGTGTTTTTTCAAATTTAAGCATTGAGAACTCTTTCTCCCTCCCATTCTCTCTCTCACACACACAGTTCAGACCTCTAACACCCATTACGGAAGAGCTATGTCTTCCTCAATCAATGCCAAAATTGATACTGTCTTGACTATAATTATTTACTCATTCAATCACATAAATGAATTATTTTCACTAGTATGAGTTACAGTGGTATGTAAAATTTCTAAAGATTTTTTCTTATAGATTATGAGGCAAAAAATTGAAATAAATATTTTAATGTATATCTACTGACCTTCAACATGAAAAAATGTTTTAAATTTATAAAATATTTAAAATTTACTCTAAATGAAGTGCAATATTCACATTTATTAAACTTTGCCTATGCCAGTAATATCCCATAATACAATTCATCATTTGCCTATTACTCTGCAATTTTACATTTTTTATGCTAATCTTAGGATCAGCAAATGAAAAATGTGAACAAATAAAGAAATTTTGGCAATACCAAACATAGACCACATACAAAGCAGTTTAAATGAAAAATTTTAGGGTTGTATACACTTTGTTTATTGATCCTAAATATGAATAAAAACATGAGGACTTTGTATGTCAGCCATCAAAAGGACCATTATCAAACCAAATGACTCAGATTATCTTTCCTGTTATAATTAAAAGATATTAATAAGTAGAGATTAAAATTTGTCTAAAGCTTTGTTAAAAGCATGAAAGGAAAACATAACTAAAATTATGTAAGTGCCTTCTAGTTCAGTGTTTTAATATTTTTTGAAACCATGATCCTACAAATATGTAATATTTCTCAAGGTGCCTGAGGCTGGAATGTGCAACAGAGACCAAGAAAGGAACAATGACCACAAATGGTTATAAGGTATCATTTTTTGATGATGAAAAAGTTTTAAATTTTAAATTGTACTATTTAAGTGGGCATTGTGAACAGTGTGTGAATTGCACCTCAATGCAGTGGATTTTTTGAAGTACACATTATTAAAGTATTTTAGAATGTGTCATAGTGGTAAAGAAAGACTAATCATTTCTTCCCTGAGTTCATGATAAATACAAGGAGATCTATTCCTAACACTTCTATCCAATATTGCACTAGAGTGTGGATTGTTTATATACATATATATGTAAATGGATAACTGGAACAGTCTAGTGCCCAAAAAATTACATATTCAGGTCAACTGATTTTCAACAAATGTGCCAGTGCAACAAAACTGAACGTTTGTCAACAAATAGTACTGAAAACATTGTGGATCTGTATCAAAAAACAGAACAAAACAAAACCAACAATAGAAAAACTATTAATGCCCTATATCATTTACCATTAGGCAAACCTTGTTTTGAGACTGACAATACACATAAATGTAAAAAACTAAAATCATAACGATTCTTCGAAGAAAACCTGTTTGAGTGTTTTGTAAATTTATGGTAGGAAAAGATTAAGTAGGAAGCAAAAAGCATGTGCATATATGGACACACACACGTGTTTCTTTGCGTCACACACACACAATGTGAAGACCCAAATCTATTTTAAAAACTAAATAGAAGAGTTATGGACAAGGAGAAAATAGCTCTGAAACAACTAGAATCAAGCATCTATAACGAACCCCACGAAATCAGTAATAATACACACACGTGGTCCATCAAGGCTAAGGTGGACAGAGAACTGAAATTGAAAGCTGACAGCAACGTGCAATCCCTAAAACGATCGCCGGCGGCAGTTTCCAGTAATATAGCTGCTTGGGAATACTCGGGCAGGCTTTATTTTTTAATGAAGTTAAATGTCCAGCTCTACTATGGCCCAACAATCATATTACAAACACGTACCCAAGAATATTCCTCACATTTTATTTACAATCACCATTCAGTCATAAATAGGGTAACATCAATGCTAGGAGAACAAGGTGTTTATATGTAAATGGAAAGGAATTAGTGATTCATACCATAACATAGCTATATTTCACAAGTATTTGAGAGAAGAAAGACCAGCACAAAAACATATCATGTTAAGATTCCGTTACCACAAAACTCTAACGGTCAAAGTAATATACACGGTTAGAATTCATAAGCGTGGTTTCCTGTTGAGAACAGAGGATGAACTGGGCCTGGCTGGATGCTGGGATGAGGAGCCCAGTCTGATACTCGGTTGGAGGTGCAAGCTCACTTTGCCAAGACCCATCAGGTACACTGAGGTCTATGCATTTCACTGTAGTAAACAGTGTTTGGATTGAGGAACAAGGAAAAGGAAATAAGACTGAAAACCCACATAAACATTTAAAAGTAATACTATGAACAAATACACTACAAAGAAATGCCAGTACAGGACTGTACAGAGGAATCTCCATAGGTGTTTAGAAAATAAATCATTCCAAACAATGTAAACTACTGCTGAGTCCATCAACTCATTTTAGTATGCTAATGCTAAAACTATGCCGGAAAAGGAAATTCATAACCTAAGGTCACTCTAAAGAAACCCAAATAACAAAACAGCATAAGCACACCTGTCATACATACAAAAATACTAATCATGACCGGGACATGTTATCATAGATACAGAAAAAGTAGTTCAGGATGTATAATCACTCATTATAATTTTCCCATTAACAAAATGATGTGGAGTAAAGGATAAAATTATACTTAACAAAAAATAATTTGATAAACTCAAATTTAATCATGATGAAAATTCATAGCATCTAAACAGTAAAAACAACTTCCTCAACTGATGTAAGATTTCTTCTCAAAAATAATAAGAACAGTAGACTTAATGGTAAAATTATGTCAGAAATATAGCATACATATAGTAGAAATATAGTATACACTATTGAAATTTTATTCAAAACAAAAATGTTATTTAATATAAGAAAAAATTTGAAATATCAGGCAAAAAATTTAGTTTATATATTATACCCATAGGAAACTTAAAATATTATCAAGATCATTAGTAATATTAGTAAGAAAGCCTTGCAAATTCCTTTAAAAAATTGAAATAAAAATCAATAATATTTTTTTGCATACCAGCAACACATAATTAGAAAGTATTTCTTTTACAAAGAGATACATTTATTAAAAAAACAAAAAAGCAAATATTCTAGGAATGAATATATCTATATATGTTCAAAATGTCTGGTGAATATAAAAAATACATGTAGACACTGCACAGCTGTAGAAACCATGTTCATAAAATTACATGCCACAATGCCATGCAGATATTTAGCCTTCTGAATTTAACCTATAGCTGCAATGTAATCCTATTTGAAATCACAATAGGACTTGGCTTACTTTATGAACTTGTTCTAAAGTTTGTCTGAAAATATTAAAGTCCAAGAACAGTCAAATTTTCAGAAGCAAAAGAATATACTGATGATCAAATCTAGAGCAAGATTTATTATCAGGCTGTATTAACTCCAACTGCGACGCGCACTGTCCTCTGGCACAGACAAGTCAATGGAACCCAGAGCCCGACCCCTGTACATGACAGAAATGATACACGGTGACCCACAACACAGGCGGGTGACATGGGCATAATAATGCTCCCTACAGGAGCCAGCTTTTTAATCCCCAGAATCTGTAAATCTGTCATGTAAGTTAGGGGTCTGAAGATGGGGAAGAATCCTGAGATGTCCAAAGGACTCCGCTGTCCTCATAAGTGAGAGAGGGAGGCAGCAGCAGATGTGATGAACGGGGACAGATTCCAGTGATGTCAGTGGCCACTCTGAAGGTGAATGGTGCCATGTGCCACAGAACTCAGGCCACGCCTGCCAGCTACACGGGTGGGAGCACATTTTCCTGGAGAGCTCAGTCAGGAATATTACCTTGCAGGCACCTTGCAAGGGAATCTGAAGACCTCTTTCAGATTCTGATGTCTGTAACTGTAGGACCATAAATTTTCTTCAAGCCACTGAATTGAAGATGGTAGTAACTACAGCAGCAATCAGAGACTAATACACTAAGGAAAGGACGATCTTCTTAGTACTGTATGCAACACAGTGACAACCCACAGTACATAAAATTCCTACATCTTCATGGAGACCACATTCTCCATTAAAGAAGAAACAAGTATGAGCAAAACTTATGAAAAAGTCAACCTTATTATAACTTAAAAAAATGAAATTAAGGCCACAATAAGGTAATATTTTGTTATGCACTTCATGATAAAAGAGAAAAGAAAAGCAAATAAAAGAAAAAAGAAAAGAAAAAAGACAAAAATGTGCATATTGGGTAGAACATTGAGCCAGATTGTCTGTGAAACAACCACTGTTTGTGGTACAACCATTTGGACAATGTCTTGTGAACTTATACATGCATTTAACCTGTTCTTCTCTATACAATTCCTTGTATATTCCCTGAAAATTTAGCACACGAATTAGTAAGTATCAATGCTTGTAATAGCAACAATAATTGGAAGAAAATAATGATCCATTTAGCATGGTGTGTGGTCAACTCAAAACCATAACCAAAATTCTATATATGCCTTGGAACTGTTGCCCCTTTCCATGTAGGCTTTTATTTAGGAGTGGTGGAGGTTCAGTGTCAGAAATCTGCAGGAGGTTTGAGCAATGCACACAAGTTGGAAGATTATTATTTCTGGCTCACCCTATGGGTCAGGTGGATGGCTACCTGACTGACCTCATCTGAACTCCCACCCCATGGACAGGGGAGCCCAAGCCATGCCCCATAAACTCCCAGCTCTTGGTCTGGGAAAGTGTTCAGCTTCTGTCTAAACTCCCACTCTGTGGTCCACAGAGCTAGCTGCTGCTCTGACGTTGTGGCTGAGATCTGAGGCATCAAGCTCAGCTCCTTACTGCCTGTGCACAGCCACTTTCCTTATGTCCCTGGCCCATCTCTCTCACTCGTCATACTGTACGGCCCCTGAACTGTAGCTTGTACTTTTCATACAGAGAGTTGCTTCTGTGTGTCTGTCATGGTTGTGCCTGGTAAAATGACAAAATCACAACCATATCAAATATCACTAATAAACCCAAGAAATCTATTTTTGAGTGAAAAATCTGATCTCTCTCTATATACTGCTTTTCTCACAAAACTAAAAAGCAGGTGAAATTGAATTTTATTTATGAGTACATGAGTACATTGTATATCTATTCTCCTAAATAGTAGGGCTAATAAACAAAACTGCCAACCTTGTTAACTGCTGGGAATGGGCACAGGAAAGTGGTCAAAGGCAAACAAAGGTAGTCTCACATCAAAATGCGATGCTTTATGCTGCAGTTTACCTTACAGGTTTAAAGTGTACATTTTATTTTGCACGCTATGTAAAAGTTATTCTGAGTGTAAAAAGTATTACATGATAGTCACAAGAAATTACGTGGAACAATTCCTGTTCAGTATTTGGACTGGGTTACTCTTTAGTTCTGGATTATAGAAATTTCTTTCCCATTTATTGATGATAGTAAAACATCAAACACAAAAACAGCAAAGCGCTCTACGTGATGCCTCCATTGGGAATGCTTATTACCACAAAAAGATGGCATTTCACACAAGCCTGGATGAGAACAAGTAATTTGAGAACAAACACCAGGTTTAGACCTTTAGAACTTTCTCATCTTTCCTTGATTTTTGTTATGCATTTCTCAATATTTTAACTTCAACAAAGAAGTCTTATTTCTGGTGAGCAATTTAAAACCAATTTCCCTTGAAATTTCAAAAGCAGTATTTCCTTTAATTATTTCACAAATTCTGCTTGTTGGCATACGACAGACATCCCACAGAACTAAGATGTAGATTTAATTCACAAATTTCTCCAGGATTTCAGAGTGGAACAGTTTCCTTCATGAATAATATTAGCTATAGCATTACTTAATGGAAGCTGGTCTTTTAATGTGTGTTTTTCAATTTATAAATGTATAGTATGTTATTACTTATTAACAAGTATTTATTTACTTACTTTAAGCTTACCTACATGATTCTATTCCTTCTACAATAGCTGAAGATTTTGGTCCCAATATTGAGAAATGACTCAGAAGACTGACCCTATCACTTTACAGAAAGAACAGTTAATGATTTTTTTTTTTTTTTTTTTTTTTGCGGTACTGGGGATCGAACTCAAGACCCTGCGCTTGCTAGGCAAGCGCTTATTCCACTGAGCTATATCCCCAGCCCAGTTAATGATTATTTATGTGATCAGTCTTGTATGTCTCTATTTATTCTCCTGAGAAACTACTTTGATGATATCAAAGTGTAATACAACAACCATTGTTCATTTCCTACTACTTTTCTGTAACTCTGTATTGCTTGTATTGTTCTTACGCTATTTTGTAAATGGATGTCTGTCTGTTAATGTTTTCCTTCTTTGATTTTTAAAATAAATTTTAAAAAAGGATGGATACCATCACCGTTAGAGATCTAAGATACCAAAGTAATTATGAAACTGGCTAAACGATTTTTTGTGTTATGCTGAAGTTGTGTGAATTTATTTTATGATAAGCTTTGAAAATATTCAATAGAAAAGCTGTGCTAACAAGACACTTTTTTCTCTGCTTTCATCCTATACTCAGACCCCATCAACAAAGCCCACCAACAAAACCATGACAGGTGAATCATCACCTTTGACAGCAACTGCTTGCAACTTTTTCTTGAAAGCCAGCTTCTCTCAAACTCAGAACATAAATCAAACACTCCACAGAAGTGTCTTCAAAATTTAACCGTAATTTAGTATCTCTAAAATATCTAAGTCTTCAGACTTAATAAAATGAACTCAGCTGTGTTTTCAGTATGTTAAATGAAGTATTTTATTCACATGACTTTCCAGAAAGTTAAATTTGTATACATAAACTTTTTAAGTAATTGAGTAAGTCTTCAAAAGTGTCTTTTGAATAACTGTTATGAGATTCTTGAATTTTTAACCACTTTTAAGTAATAGAATAACAGTCCTCAAAAATGTCTTTTGAGCAATTGTTAAGAAATTTCTTAATTTTTCTACAAGCAAGTATTTAACTTGTGTGACAAGTAAAATTAGACAAAATGTCTTATCTCAATGGACTTGGAAAGCAACTAAGCATAATATTAGGAAAAAACAAGTGTCATAAATCTAGAGCAATTTTAAGAAACCTATTTTACATATATTTGTAACATAATGAAACCAAGAGCAAGTTAAACTTAGGTGAAAAAAAGAACTTCAGTCATGTTAGATATGTATTTATTTCTAAATTCACCAGTTTGTCTTCTAAATTTAAGATATTCCAGAAAGTCTTTTCCACAGCCTCTCATTTTACCTTTTCCTCACGATCAATGATCCTTCAACAATACACATTGCCAACACCTGTTTCAGGTATTAGAAATGTGGCGTTTTCTGGCCTCAGGCTTATCTGAACTCACAAGCAGGGGAGGTGACTCACTTCCTGCTGTTTCACTACTGAGGGCCGCAGAGGGGTTCGGCTCAGCGAGGAAAGTCTCTGCTGCTTCCAGGTCTGTGCTTCGCTCCTGCGTCCTCTACCACAGGACACAGCCAACCTGAATGCTCCTTTCCTCATCTCAAAGTGCTCTTGTCTGTGCACCTTGCAATACTTCAACTCTACTTTCAAGTCTAGGATGTTTCTTACTGTGGAGCGCATTTCCTACTCTCCAGCGCTTGGGGAGCTCCTCACTGGGCCAGACTCTTAATGATACCCTTCCGTGTGAGCTACTCAAGTCAAGCACTTTTGGGCCACACTGTATGAAAAGGACCATAGTTGCAGATGAAAAATAAATATTCTTATATACAAAGAGTTCAATTATTCATCTTAGTAATCATTAAAATAGATTATTATTTGAATAGATTACAATTTTATTTAAACACAAAAGTCAAGTTACGTCTATAGAATTAAAAGTAATTTATTTAGAATTTACCTAAAACATTGCCAAAGGAAGCCTCTTCTAATTTATCAAAATAGACAATAATGAATACTTAAGAAAACATGAATGAGAAGCAGAATAGGTATCAGTACTTGCCAAAACCTAATATTTTCCAGTAAATATATTTATATAAAATCAAAGGTAGGATCAGTACAGTAACTCACCAAACACATTTATTTAGCATCTAGAATTTGTGACGTGTATGGAGGAAACAAACTGAATCACATACAGAATTTTTCTTTCGGGAAGCTTCCAACTCCATTGAGGAGATAAGGGTCTTATGTATAAACTAAATAACTACACAAGTAATAAATGTCAATTACCAAAATGGGCTATAAGAATTCAAATTAAGAAAGGCTTTGGCCACAGAAAAGTTGTGGAGACATTTGCGCTGAGGGCTGAACAGAGTGGCAGATCATGGACATGAGAAAGGCAAGGCATAAACGAGCTAAAAGTGGGAGAATCATTTCAGAAGGGCAATAGTAGAGTAGGTGAAAACATTACCAATAGAGCAGGCCGTTGGATGTTGTTTGGTGTCATCTTGACACATAAAGTGCAAAGGAGAAGATGGTGGGAAGAAAAAGATAAAATACAGTGGAGAGAATGTGGTGATGTTCTTAGACAGAATTGCAATCTAGTAAATTGGGCGGAAATGAGAAGTACAGAAATTAATAAAACTCGATTCCCTTGCTCTGTGCTGTACAAATATATTTTAGTAATGAAAATTCATTCTACACACAATTAATCAAAATGACAATGTACCATTAACAAAATTATAAAAGAACCTGAGTTTTGGAGGAAAATTTATAATTTATTCAATTTAAAGTAACCTCCAGAGACACTCAATATACATGTGTGAGCACACACTGAAAAGGAAATTTATGTCAAAAATATATGTCTGGTCCTCAGATGGCATGGCTGGTGAGAGAAGTCTGAGGTCTGCCCTTCCCTCCCACTGCACTGGCAGGACTTAGGGCCCAGACACCTCAGGAGCTCCAGCAACGCAGTAGGACCCTCGCTAAGGTGCACACAGTGGACAGGTGGGACTAGAGGCATGGAAAAACCCCAAGCAGCGTTAGCAAAAGCAGCCATCGGGTGATCTTTCAACTTCGTTTTTGTTTCATTCTACTTGTCCTCCTCCTCTTTCACCAATATTGTAGCTTGACTTTATGATACTTTCATGTGAGTAAACATGCTCTCTTTTTGGTTCACTTCAAAATTCCTAGGCTTTCCCTTCCAGTCCTTCCCTCCTGTGTCCTACAATTACCCCTGGATGATCGTCCTGTGCTCTCCAACCTTGCTCCTGGGTGATCGTCCTGTGCCCTCCAACCTTGCTTCTATTATATTTAACTTCATTCATCTCTACATCCTACCACCTTTCCTCCTAAATCCACCACACAACAGGGTAAAATCACTCTACTAAGTGGAAAATCATTGCAAGTTCTTCATATAAACTACATCATATTATATTTTAGTAGACCTTCCTCCTACAGTTATAGATACCAGGGTAATAATCACCACAGCTTGTCAGTAGCCAGGCTGCACTTTAGTCTATTGCTATTGCCAACTAAACTATTTCAACCGGGATGTCACATATGCTATAACCAGTCCCCACCACCCGGTTGGATAACATTGCAATTATAAGGGGTCATAACCATCACCATAGTCCAGTAGCAAAGGAATAGACTCTAAGTCAAACTGATAGCAACCCCTCAGACTTGATACACTGGGAAGATCAAGAAACACCTACATCTAGAAGATATCTGGAGGAACACATAACTCCTAAGAAAGCCTTGACACCAGTGATAAGGCTATATAGTGTAACAAATATACAAGCACCAACAGAGAAAACAAAATAAAAAAGAAAATAGAGGATGACAGGACAAGAAGCAAAATGCAGTCCCAAATCACAGTGCACCCCAGGACAAGTCCAGAGCACAAAGAGATAGAGAAAATTAAGAGAGAACAAATGGAACTCTGAAATGGTAGGAAAAGTGAAAAAAACAAATGGAAGAGGCCATAGAAAAAATATTCTCTAAGGTGCAAAAAGAAATGATTATCAAAATAAAAGACATTAAAGCAGACACAGATGAACAAATACAGGAACTCAGGAAAATAATGGAAATCATGAATGCCTAACATAGATAAGAAATGAAATCAATGAAACAGATTCAAACAGAAATGAAGGATACTAGAAACTCCACTGAAAGTATATGCAGCAGATTGAATGTAGGTGAGTATAGAACATCAGATCTAAAAGACAGTAACACAACTAGCAACCAGAAAAGAAACAAATCTTAAAAATCATAAGAGAGCATGAAAAATCAATCTAACAGCTACAGAATGAAGCAAAGAACAACACAAGAATGACTAGAATCAGTGAGAAAGCTAGAGATAGTTCTAAAGCCATTAAAATCCTCTTCACAGAAATAATGGCAGAAAAATTCCCAAACATGGATAAAGAATTTGACATACAAATAAATGAAGCATACAGAACTTCAAATATCATCACCAACATAAATCTATACCAAGTCATATCATAATTAAGATTACAGAAAGTCAGCACAAGAAAAAAATATTAAAAGCACCTAGAGAAAAGAAAATCACCTACAAAAGAAAGCCCATGAGAATCACAGCAGACTTCTCAACACAAACCCTAAATCAAGGAAAGCTTGGAGTGAGGTATTTCAAGCCGCAAAGGAAAACAGTCTTCAACTCAAAATGATGTACCTCACAAAACTATCTTTCAAAATTGATGGACAAATAAGATAATTCCATGACAAAGAACAAATGAAGAAATTTATGACCAGCAAACCAGCTCTACAGAATGCTTTGAAGAACATATTAGAAAGAGATAAGGGAGACCACAAGCACATGGACATGAATAGAAAGAAGTCACCAGGTAGGGCAACAATTAAACAGAGGAAAAAGACAGAACCAACAACAGGAAAATAACATGAAAAAGAAAAGCCAACACATATAAGTTATAACCATCAATATAAATGGTCTCAAGTCACCAATCCAAAAAAAAAAAAAAGAAGACTGGCAGAATGGATCAAAAAGCAAGACCCAACAAAGTGCAAAGTGCTACATTTAAAAAATACATTTAACCCAAAAAGAAATTCACAGACTAAAAGTCAAAGGATGGAAAATAATTCTCTACGTCACAGTAACTCAGAAAAAAGCAGGAATAGCTATTCTATTTGCAGACAATACAAACTTTAAGCCAAAGCTGATCAAAAGAGATAAAGAAGGTCACTACATACTTGTTTAGGGAAAACTCCAATAAAAGAGATAACAATCATAAATGTTTATGCACCAAACACAGGTTCATACAACTATATAAAACAAATATTAACAGACAAGAAAAATAAAATAAGCACTAACACAATTGTAGTGGGAGACCTAATACCCTGCACTCACAAATAGATCAACTATATGAAAAATCAACAAAAACTATTAGAATTAAACCAAGCCTGTGCACAGATGGACTTGATAGATGTCTAGAGGCTGTCCCATTGCAAAACAGCAGGATACACATACTTCTCAGCTGCAAATGGGACATTTTCCAAAACATCATATAGTACCTGACAAAACATGCTAAGTAAATGTGGAGAAGTTGAAATCATCCCATGCATATTATCTGACAATTATATAATGAAACTGAAATCAACAACCAAGGAAATCATAAAAACATGGAAATTAAATAACACCTTTCTGAACAACCAATGGGTCACAGTGGAAATTAAAGATGAAATTAAACAGTATATATAGATAAATGATAATGCCAATACAGCGAACAGAAACTTACGGGATGCAATCAAAGAAGGCCTATGAGGGAAATTTACAGCAGTGAACTCATATCAGGACAACAGAATGAGCTCAAATAAAACCTTAATGTTCAACCTCAAACCTTTAGAAAAAAGCAGAACAAATCAAACAAAAAGATCATACAGGGGAGGAAATTATAAAGATCAGGGCAGAAAGTAATGCAACTGCGATAAAGAACACTGTCCAAATTCAAAGACCCAGTCCAGAAATGGGCATCTGAGATGAATACACAATTCTCAGACAAAGAAATACAAATGGCAAATAAATATATGAGAAAATGTTCCACAACCTTAGTCATTCGAGAAATGCAAATAAAAACAACATCGAGATTTCATCTCACCCCAGTAAGACTGGCCAGTATGAAAAAGTCATCCAATAACAGATGCTGGCGAGGCTGTGGAGAAGTAGGGACTCTATTACACTGCTGGTGGGAATGCAGACTGGTTCAACCACTGTGGAGAGCCGTTTGGAGATTTCTCAGGAAACTAGGTCTAGAGGTTCCATTCAGACCCGCTATTCCTCTTCTGGGTATTTTCCCAGAAGATCTGAAAACATCATATCACTCTGATATATGTGCACCCATGTTTATAGCAGCGCAATTTGTAATAGCTAAAATGTGGAAGCAACCCAAGTGTCCATCCACAGAAGACTGGATTAAAAAATTGTGGCATTTTTATATAATGGAATATTATTCAGCTATAAAGAAAGACA
>PVLD010011917.1:0-24832 GCA_004027595.1 Dinomys branickii | reverse complement strand
GCTGGAGTCCATACTCATAAGTGAAATAAATCAGCGATACATGTGCAGGCAACGTATTGTATCACTGGTGTAAGAACCCGAGCATGGGAATATAAACTAAGAGACATGAAGGCAATCTGTTCAAAAACAAAGAACAGATGAGACGAGGGAAAGGAGAAAAGAAAGAGACAAAAATGTATGTATGTTTATATGAATATACATATATGAAGGAGGGCTAACATGGTTCTACTATTGTATTATATCACTTAATGCTAAGGAATAATTGACGGGTTATTTGATCAATATTGTATGTCTGTATGTGTTATCCTGAACACACACTTCGAAGATATCAATATGCAAAGCAGCAACTATTGGTGGTTTTTATTTGTTGTTGTTGTTGCTGTTGTTGTTTGCCTGTTTTGTTTTCTGTTTTTGGATTTTTGGTTTTTGTGTTTTTCTGTTGTTGAGAGGATTAATTGTCTGACCAATTTTGCATGTCTGTATATGGGTTCATATATTTACACTTCGAAGATATCAATGGATAAAGCAATAACCACTGTTGAGACCATGTCACCTTGTCTACAGATCAGTTGTGATTGTACTATTTTTTATGTTAATTGGTGTCTGTTTGTTAATATGTTTTTGTACTTTTATTTTTTTAAAAATAAAAAAATAAAAATAAAATAAAAAAAGAACACACTACAAAAATTAATGAATCAAAGACTTAGTTGTTTGAAAGAATAAATAAAATTGATAAACCATTAGCCAACCTCAACAAAAACAGGAAGCAAAAAAGACAAATCAGGCAGTTAGGAATGAAAACTGGGAAGTCACAGCGTATCCCACAGAGACCCAGAAGAGTACCATTAGCTCCTGCAAAAGCTCCACTCCCATTAGACAGAAACAAAGAAGAAATGGACAGGTTCCTGGACACAGTCAAACTGCCAAACTAAACCAAGAAGATATAACAATTCTACATAATCCAATATCAGCTAATGAAATTGAAAATATAATTAAATATTTATCAAAAAGATAAGCCCAGACCCTAACACATGCAATGTTGAAAAGAAATTTAGAGAAAAATTAATACCACTAATGCTGAAACTCTTCACAAAATTGAAAGGGAATCAGTACTTCCAACATTACTTCTGGAAGCAAGTTTTACCTCAATGCAATAACCAAAGAAGAATGCAAAGCAAAAGTAAAACTACAAGCCAATCTCCCTAATGAACATGGATGAAAAAATCCTCAATAAGATACCAGCAAACAGAATGCAGCAAATCATCAAGAATCATCATGACCAAGTACAACTCATCCCAGGGATGCACGGATGGTTCAACATAGGCAAATCAACAAATGTAGTACACCATATCAATAGAGACAAAGACAAAAACCATATGATCATCTGAATAGATGCAGAAAAAGCTTTTGACAAGGTCCAGCACCAATTCGTGATAAAAATCTCACAGAAAATCAGAACAGTCATTAGTTCAAACTTATGAAAGCCATCTATGACAAACCAACAGTTAATATCATATTAACTGGTTAAAATGTGAAAACTTTCACTGTAAAATCAGGAACAAGACAAGGATGTCCATTATTACCACTCCTATTTAATAAAGTTCTGGAAACATTAGCCTGAGCAATTAGACAGGGGAAAGAAATAAAAGAAGTAAGGATAGGACAGGAGGAGTTATCATTATTTAGAGATGATATGATACCCTACATAGAAGACCCACAAAACTCCATCAAAACTTATAGATTCAATACCCAAATTCAGCAGTGTAGCAGGATACAAAACCAACACTAAAACATCAGTATCATTCCTGGACACAGGTAACAAACTCTCAGAGAGAGAAGTTAGGGCAAGTCCACCCTTCACAATAGCATCTAAAAAACTGAAATACTTAGGAATGAATTTAACAAATGATGTAAAAGATCTGTACAGTGAAAATTACAGTGCTCTAACTTAGGAGATCAAAGAGGAGAACAGGAAATGGAAAGATATCTTACTCTTGAATAGGAACCAATGTAGTGAAAATGGCCACACTCTCAAAACTGCTATACAGATTTAATGCAATCCTAATCAAAATATCATTAGTACACCTCACATAGCTAGAGAAAACAATCTGAAAAGTACAGAAGAAACCTAGAATAGGAAAAGCAATTCTGGGTAACAAAGGCAAGTCATGGGGCATCACAATCCCAAAACTAAAGTTATACTGCAAAGCTACTATGATAAAATCAGCATGGTATTGACAAAGAAACAGGCCAGAGGATCAGTAGAACAGAAAAGAAGATGCAGATGATTCCAAACACTCTCAGCCACCTTTTCTTTGACAAATGAACCAAACATGTTCACTGGAAGAAAGATGTCCTCTTTAATAAATGGTGCTGAAAAACTGGTTCTCCACATGCCAAAAACTAAAATTAGATTCATGTCTATCACCATGCACTAAAGTCAAAAAGGATCAAAGATCAAAATATTAAAATAGAAAGCCTAAATTTACTGGAAGAGAAAATAGGTAAAAAATCTCAAAGATATATGTGTAAGCAGAGACTTCATGAACAAAACCCAGACTGTAAGTGAAATATTACAAAGAATCAACAAATGGGATCTCACCTTAATAAAAAGCTTTTGCATAACAAAATAAATCACCAACATAGAGAAAAACAACCTACAGAGTGGAAAAAAATTGTAGCCAGTTGTCACCCAGACAAGGACTTATTTTTAGAGTATATAAAGAATTGATAAAAATCAGACCCCCAAATTCAAAGACCCAATCCAAAAATGGGCATCTGAGATGAATACATACTTCTTAGATGAAGAAATACAAATGGCAATATATGAAAAAAATATTCAATGTCATTGTTCATTGAAGAGATGCAAATTAAAACAACACTGAGATTGCATCTCACCCCAGCAATAATAGCTATCAGGGAATCATCTGATAACAAATGCTGGAAAAGCTGTGAGGAACTCCACTTCTGGTGTGATTGTAGGCTGGTGGAACCACTGTGGAAATCACTGTGGATATTCCACAAAAAACTATGATTAGAGGTCCTATTTGCCCCAGATATTCCCCTTCTAGGTATCTTTAGAGAAGAATTAAAAACATCATCCCACAGCAATATATGTGCACCCATGTTTACAGCAGCAGAGTTCATAATAGCTAAGTGTTAGAAACAGCCCAGATGCCCATCAACTGAAGAATGGATAAAAAGATGTGGTCTTTTTACATAATGGGGTACTACTCAGCCATAAGTAAGGATAAACTGGAGACTTATAGGTAAATGGATGCAACTTGAGACCGTACTCATAAGTGAAATAAATCAGACCCATATGTGTAAAACATTGTTTTATCTCACTAGTGTGAGAAACTGAATGAGTAAATAAGATCCAAAATGTACTAAAGATATTGTGAATTGGGAAGAAACTGTTCAAAAGAAAAAACAAACTATGATTGGGGTAAGGGGAAAGAAGAAAAGGAAAAAGAAAAAAATATTCACTTTTGTATATGTTAATCATTCTTTCAGAAAGAAACAACTCTAGAGCTTTTGGCCATGCTTTAAATATTTTTTTATCCAGTATGAAGTATCTTCAATGTCTTCTGAGATGCAGCTTTACACAACTCACAAGTACCTTCTCCATGCTCAAGTTACTTTTATCCAAAAAGATTCCTTTAAAGTATTACCAAGTGAGAAGTATCACATTAAAACACAGACTGGAGATCCCACCCTACACCAGAAGGAGTGGTTAACATCACGAAATCAACCTACAAAAATGCTGGCAGGGGGCTGGGGAAATAGCTCAGTGGAATAAGCGCCTGCCTAGCAAGCGCAGGATCCTGAGTTCGATCCCCAGTACCGCAAAAAAAAAAAAAAAAAAAAAAAAAAAAAAAAAAAAAAAAAAAAAAAAAAAAAAAAAAATGCTGGCAGGGCTGTGTGTGTGTGTGTGTTGAGGAGATGGCTTCTTCATTTTTGGTGAGAGTATAAACTGGTGCAACCACTACAGAAATCACTATAGAGATTCCTTAGAAAACTAAAGTTAGAAACTGCTTCTCAAGCAGTAATTACTAGTAAAATTACTAGTATTGGTATTATTAGTAAAATTACTAGTAATTTTCTAATAATTTTCCCAAAAGAGTTAAAGACATCACATCATGTCTATATTTACAGCAGTACAATCCACAGCAGCTAAATCTTGAAAGTAGCTTACATGTCCACCAACAGATGAATAAATAAATTATGACAGTTATACAGAACGGAGTACTCCTCGGCCATAAATAAGGATAAACTTGAGTCATTTGTAGGACAATGGATGCCATTGAAACAATAATATTAGGAGTAGTAAATCAAACACATAAACATAAATACTGCATGGTTTCTCATATATGAGAAACTCAATACAAATAAACTGCAAAAGAAAAAAGTTACTGTAATCCAGCATTGACAATATGTCTAAAAGTGCACCTTGATTTACAGCCTTTTGTGTTATATGTTTTTCAGTTTGTTGATGTGCTTGTTAATCTACATATATGATAATTAACTTTATAAGGACTTATAAGTGAATCCCAAGCTAGCAAAATAAAAGGTGAGTGGAAGGGAAGAGGAGAAAAAGGAATTGAAATGTATTATGTGCATGTATCAATTCTCTACAATCAATGAATTCTTTATGCACTGTAAACATGTACTAACAAAAATTTTAAAATTAAAAATAGAATAGTAAAACCAAACACAGCCATCATCTTAAACACAACTAAAACTCAAACCTTAAGTTATTAAGCATGTACAGCTATCTGAGTTGAGATGTTTCACGATACTTTTCAGATGAAATTTTAAGTGTCACCTGCGGAGGCTGGTGCATGAACGTTTATTTAGTATAGTTACATGTAGGTACAGAACTTTCTTTTGGTCTGTATCTTTGTTATTTTAAAGCTTAACAGATATTTCTTTGGCCTTTCACATATTTGTGAAAAGAACAAACTGATGTCAATTACATTCTTATATTCCAGAGTTTTAAATTTCTTTAAATAAGCCAAAATCAAACCTTCACAATTTTTGTGATTGGCATAAGATGTAATTCTTACTTTCTACAGGAAAGTTTTTATTTATGTGTCATATAACAAATTTCTTGTAAGCTATATTTTCATGTATAAATTAGAGACACATTTAGTTTAAAGGGCTTTTAAATCCCTACACAATATGATGGTTAAACATAGTTTTAGGTTTGATGAGTACATGTGCATCTAATCAGGGATTGCTTAAGGAGCGTCTATACCTAGCAGAGAATCGTCCAGACATGGGAGATAAAGAAAAGAAACCCTATGTTGAGTACATTCTAATACACACTGTAGGCACTGCTGCTGCTGTTTGCTGGAGGCCATCCAGATCTTTCACAGTTAAAAATGGACTATTCTAGCATTTTGTATTTAATTACATATCATTATAAAAAGAATTGCTGCGATTTCCTAAAGTGAGTAATGGGGTAACAAAAATAAGGTATTTTAAAATTATTTCCTTTTAGCGCTGTCACCTTGTTCAATATTAGTTAAAGGACTGGGGACAACGAGCAGGATACTCAACTTGCTCTCTGCTCTAATCCAGGCAGCGTTCCTGTCTGCTTTCTTCAGTCTTCAACTAAAACTGACATTAATTAATGAGTGTACACTGAATCCAATTTTCAAGTCCTTCTTATTAATATTGGAAGATATTATAGGTACCATATATTGGAAAGAAAACAGACACGCAGAGTATAAAAACTTCAGTTATATTTCTGCTTGTAAATGTCACTGTTCAGGCAATGGACTCTGTCCAACTATAGACTGCCTTAAGAGTACTGTTGATAAATTTAAAATTATGACTCATTACATGACATACTGTATTCAGACACTCTAATGTTGATGACTTTAAGCATGTTTATTAAGATATAATTTACATATCATAAAATTCATCCATTACAAATATAGTTTTTTAGTATATTCAAACAGTTGTACTGCAATTGCCAAAATCTAACTTTAGAATGTTGTTTCCCCATAAAAGAACTCCACACACCCATTCCTCATGCCATACCCAGAACTAAACTATGAATCTCATTTCTATCTCTATAAATTTTCCTCATCTGCACATGTATGTGAGCTCATAACTTATGTGGTCTTTAATGAATTCTTTTACTTACCATTCCTTACTTAGCATAATGCTTTTGAGGCACATCAGTGTTTTGGTGTTTGATCTTTTTATTGGTGAGTGAAATTCCACTGAATGGTAATCCTGACTTCATTTATCCAATCTACAGCTCATGCACATGTGAGCGATGTTCATATTTTCCCTATGTTGTGTAATGCTGGTACAAAAACTTATGAAAAAATTTTTCTGGAGTAAATTGTTTCATCTCTTAGGGATATATTTAGGACTACAGTTGTTAGATTATATGGAAACTCCTAAATTGAACATATTGAGGAGCAGCCAAATTATTTTTCAAAGTGGATGTACAATTTAATATTTTCACCTATAAGAAAGAGTTGGTTTTGGTGGGGTATCTGTAATCCCAACACTCAGGAGAGGCCGTCATTCATCTCTTGGTCTACATCTTTGCCAATATCTGCTGCTGTCTGACTGCACCATCACCACAGTGAGTACGAAATGGTATCTCTTTGTAGTTATGATTTGTAATTGTCTGATGAATAATGATGTCAAAAATCTTTTCATGTGTTTATTAATCATTGGTGTGTTTTCCTTGGAGAAATTCGTAGAAAGATTATAGTGTCATTTTTAATGGGGTGGTCTTTTTATGGTTAAAACGATTATTTCATATTTTGGCTACAAGACCCTCCCCAGATGTATGATTTTAAAAGTTACTTCATTCCTTGTGTTGTATTTCCATTTTGTTAATGGTTGTCATGTACAGAACAAAAGTTTTCATTCATGTTATAGTAGAACTTGTTGGTTTCTGTTGTTGCTTGTGCTCTTGGCATCCTATTGAAAACACAGCTGCTTGATTCAGATTTGCTTCTAATTTTTCTTACAAGAATCTTCCAGGTTTAGCTCATATGCTAGCATCCACTCTGAGTATGTTTTTGTGCATGTTACGACACAGGGCTCAAACTTCAGTGTTGTATATGTGGTGATCCAGGTGATCCAGTGACATTTATTGAAGAAAATTTTCTTTCCCAACTGAATGACACTGACAGACTTGTCAAGAGTTATTTGACTATAGGAATGGGCTTCTTAATAGTATTTCTCTTCTTTTGGTGTATATTTTTACCTTTGTGCTAGTCCCTAACTGCCTTGATTGTTGTAGCTTTGAACAGTATATTTAAAACTGCCAGTTTGACTTCTACAAGTTTTGAGGGAGATGTACTAGAGATTAAATGCAGGTCTTCTGCAGTGAGCTACAGCCCTAGCCCCCCTTTATAATTTTTACTTTTAATGTAAGATGGAGTCTCACTAAATTGCTAAATTACCCAGGGTAGGCTTGGACTTAAGATACTGTTGCCTCAGCCTCCTAGAGTACTGGGATTACAAGCATGTGGCACTACACTCTGCTAAATTTTTCATTTGCATCTGCATCTTAAGTACATTTCATCAACCTCTGATAAATACAGTTGGGATTTTGATAGAGATTTCCCTGGAAATTGTTATTTTAATAATATTAATCTTCCACTGCATGAACACGAAGACTTTCCATTAATTTAGATCTTTTAAAATTTATTCCAACAATTGTTTGTAGTTTCAATGTGCTATATAAGCCTTGCAGTAGTCTTGTTGCATGTACTACTTTATTTTTACTATTTATGCTATTGCAAAATGGAACATTTTCTTAATTTTTGAGCATTCATTACTGTCATATAAAAATACTATAGCTTTGTACCCTGGTCTACTGTTCTATAAAGTTGACAGATCCTTTATTAATTCCAATAGCACTTTGAGTAGATGTACTTGTATTGGCTACATACAAGAGCTTATCAGCTACAGATGGCTCACTCTTTCCTTTCCAATCAGGATCCTCTTATTTCTTTCACTTAATTGCACCAAAGTTATAGTACAAGTTGATATCTTTGTCTTATTCCTGATCTAGAAGCCCCACTGAATGAGTCACTCTCAGATCCACTTCTTCCAGTGGATGGTGCTCCTTCCTGGTGCTGGGCTTTTCTTTTGTTTCTTAATCAGGACAGGCCATCGAATTTTGTGAGCTGCTTTCCATGTACACATTGAGAAAATGATAAGATTTTGTTCTTTATTTAGTTAGTATGGTACGTTACATTAATTGGCCTAAAACTTGTAACCCAATTTGTATTTCAGGGCTATGGCTAATTATTGGTGCATAATTTATTCTATCTGTGCTAGATTTGGTTTTAGTCATATTGAGGAGATTTCTATGTATCTTCATAAGGGACAGAATCTGCAGTTTTCTTCGTTCTCTTTGCTCGATTTTGCACCCATAAAGTCTTGGCTTTTGAAAATGAATGGAGAAGGGGTCTCCCCTCTTCTAATCTTAGGAAAAGCTAATAAAAATCAGTTTACATTTTTTTCTTTTAATGTTTGGTAGAATCCACCAGTGTCAATCTGGGATTTCTTTGTAGGAGGTATTACGATTACCAGTTTTATATGTACTTTCCACAGCATTAAGTACTCAGATTTTCTTTTCTTCTTAAGTCAGTTTTGATAACCTGTATGTTTGTAACAATGAAATTGTTTGTAACAATGTTGTATGTTTGTAACAATGTTGACTTTTAATATAAGTTATTTAACTTGCTAGTGTACAATTGCTTATAATATTCCTCTATAAAGTTTTTAGAATTTTATGATCAGTAGTACTGTCTCTACTTTCTTTCCAGATTTCAACAAGTTCAACTGCTCTTTTTTCTTGGTCAGTCTAATTGGATGTTTGCCACTTACACTGACCATGCAGAAGAATGGATTTGGGGGAATGTTGATTTTCTTCCTAAGACTTTGTTCTTTTTTTTAATTTTTAAAAAATTTTTTTTATTTTAAAGACAAAAGAATGGGAACATATGAACCAGAATAAGCTATAAACAATAACGAAAATACAAAATTATACAGATTATAATAGGGAATTAGCACTGGATGCTGTATTAAATAATGTTATCTTCACATTAGTTAACACATAAACATTAAAGAAAATACAAATCATAGAGAAGATAGTAGGGAATTAGCACTGGATGCTGTATAATATAAAGTTATCTTTACTTCTGTTAATACAAAAACAATTGAGGAAATACAAAATTATAGAGAACATAGAAGGGAATTAGCTCTGGATGCTGTCCTACATAATGTTACCTTCACATGTTACTCAGTTACACAGATGATGGCCCATCTGATCATTCAATTTTCTCCTGTCTCATCTCTGTTGCCCTACCACTCAATCAGTCATCTTCCCTGTGATAATAACTGTATTCCTGGGTTTATCCATACCCCTGGACTCTCGCCTTGGGAAGAGATATAGCTGCCTCAGACTATACTATAACATACATGGGTGTATACAAACTGCCATGGTTGGAGGTGGGAAAGCACATATGCTCACAGCGGACCGCCCGGCTCCACCCTGTCATCGTGCTATGGGTGGGGGTGGGTCCAGTCCATGAGGTGCCCTCAGCGGGGCCCTCAGCGGAGCAGCCACCGGGCCCACTGTGGAGCAGCCGCAGGGCAGCCGCAGGGCCCACAGCGGAGCAGCCGCGGGGCCCACTGCAGATCATCCGGGGGACTATACTATAGCATACATGTTGTATACAAACTGCCATGGTCAGAGGTGGAAAAGCACCTATGCTCACAGCGGACCACCCGGCTCCTCCCCATCGCTGTGCTATGGGTGGGGGTGGGTCCAGTCTGTGGGGTGCCCTCAGTGGGGCCCACAGCGGAGCAGCCACGGGGCCCACAGCAGTGCAGCCGCGGGGCTCTCAGCGGAGCAGTTGCGGGGCCCTCAGCAGAGCAGCCATGGGGCCCACAGTGGAGCAGCCATGGGGCTCTCATCGGAGCAGCCGCAGGGCCCACAGCGGAGCAGCTGTGGGGCACGTGCCCCTGTTGGGGGTGCCCTTGGTGACCCGTTCAGCTCTGTCCCGTTGCCTTGATGCCAGAGGCCCTTTCTTCTCCTTCTCCCTCCTCCTGATCTCCAGTATTACGGTTCCCCACCCCTTGAAGCTGGGCATTGGACGAACTTACGATGCTTGGCATAAGGGCTTGAAATCTCCCCAGCCCGTTCTCACTGTTAGTTCAGGGTATGAACTGAGTTTAAAGATTAGTTCTAGAATAGAGTTGGAGGAATTTCTTGGGTCTGCTGTATAGAGTATGTTGTTGTTTTTCAGACTTCTGGTCTGCTGCTTTTCATCTAATCCATCCCTATGGGTTCATGCAAGGTTCATATGTGCAAGCTGTAAGGAGACCCTCTTGGTGCTCACATTAATAGTTTGGGGTGAGTCCTGAAGACCGTGGATTTGTCCCATTGTTGCCAGGAACAGGTGGTGCTTGCTCAAGCCACCGAGACTCAAGGTGCTCCCAGAGAGAGTTCAGGGTGAGGGTTGAGTTCCGGCAACCCAGCTCGTGCTTCCTGCCTGATGTTGGAGTGAGAAGGCCGTGGAGCCATGCAATCCACCTCCATCTGCATCTCCCTCCTGTTGAGGTGCTGGAGCCCCCGACTGCTCCTCAGCCCGATCCCTGGGAACCAACGAGGCTCACCACTGAGGTTCCCCACTGCTCTCCGCCGGTAGCTGCTCACCCAGCAGACAGGCAGGGGGCCACCATCTCGAGGCAGGTGCAGAGCCGGGGGTAGTAGGCTGTGTACTAGTTGCATTGATTCTCTCCAGGTGCTGATTAGGAAGGTTGCCACAGGGTGGGGACTCTACCCCAGTGGCTGTCACAGCCTCTCGTTCTCACACTGGGTTCGACAATTGCTCCCGACCACCATTGCCTCCTTTCCTGGCTGCGCCCTCCTCTCTCCAGCCCTGGACCAGCTCTCGGAACTCCGCTCTTCCCTGGCCGAGTCAGGAGGCTTCTGTGAGCGTGGGCCTCCAAAGCTGAAGCTGTGAATGCTGGAACGAGGGTGCGGGCCATGGGTGTGCTTGGAGCGGTGACTTCCTCCTTCTCCTCTCCCTGCTACTGCGCCAGGGGTATCTCCAATCCTTTCCTCCAGCAGAGGTTTTGCTCAGTCTTTCCGAGGGCTTCAGTTCCCATTTCAGATCCTTCCTGAGTTGAGGATACCCACCTCTTTCCCTTCTGCCCTTCACATGTTGCTATATTCCTATATTCCTTTGTCTGAGTGGCATTCCTCCGGAAGGTTCTCTGTTGCCTACCCGCTCGCCATCTTGAAGTTCTCTTATAAAATTTATTTAGTTGTTTGTTACTTTCTAATGAATTGACCATTACATTTCTAAAGTTCTGAAATGGCCAACAGACCATAGAAAGATACCACTTTAGGCTCCTGCTTGAAACCAACAGCTACAGAAAACTGCTGGCCTTGATTCAGGGCCACAAGACTTTGTCCTTTTTCTCTATTTCCCTTCTTTCTGTTGTAGCATTATTGCCTTTCCTTTGCCTTTTCTTTTTTTACTATAGTTTGTTGTGTTTTCAATCTTGTGTATTTTTATGGCGGAAGTTTAAAAGAATGAAGATCATTCGAATTTTTTAACACAGACATACACTGCAAGCCAGAAGGCCCCTTTCTGGATTTTATGTCCTTTCTCAATTAAATTCCCATTTGCTGTCCTGTTTTTTTGTTTGTTTGTTTTGTTTATCATGTTGCTATCAGCCCCCTCTTAGTTGCCATCTGACCACATTTTCACTACGTGTTAAAGCTCTTAGTCATACACTTTTCCTTTCTCCATCTCAGGTAATGTTTGCTCTCCCAGGGAGAGTTGCAAAACATTTTGTGGTTACACCCTGCTCTTGCTCCTGACCAAGGCATGGCACTCTGTTCCTGCAGAAACGCCTTCACTCTGTACATGTGGAGGACAGTGGACTTGGCATGAGGGCTGTGCGCATGCTCTTAACTAGACCGCCTGGAAGCAACCAGAGTGGAGCACTCTGCAAATCTGAAAGCACTCCCCAAGGCACAGGAGACAAACCGGCACCAGGCTGCATCTTCCCTGATTGGGAGGACGATTAAACACAACCTCTAACCAAACACCTACTAAAATATAAGAGGAAGCAGTGGAACCACGGCTGGACTTCTGATCCCATAAAAACAGTGAGATAATAAATGCATGTTACTTTAAACCATTCCTTTTCCCATTATTTGTTTCACAATACTAAAAAACTAATATAGACCACACAAACATGCACACCTGCTTTTATCCCAAATTACTCACTAATTATCTTAGAATGACACTTTTATCATGTTTTTGAGATATGATCAAGGAAGTTGACACCAAGGGCAATGTGTATGCTGCCAGCTGTAATTATGAATAATAAAGTTCTTTGTCTCTGATTCAAGGATCACATATTTCATGTTAGCCTCAATGAACTAATGCAGGCCAACAGGCATATAAGGTAGTAAATAGCAGACTTCTCACAGTTCTTCAGTTGGTGATGGTGGTTCTTGGGGGTTTGTTTATACCTGGAATCAAACTAATGACCTCAGCTATGCCGCTGAGCTACATCCCCGGTCCACACAGTTCTTCAAATGATTTCCTCTATGCTTATGCTTTTCATTTATGCTGATTAGTGTCGCATGTTTATTATTAGAAATTTGTCTTTAAAATTTCCTTTCGGTGCTGGTGATGCTCTCCATTGCTTCTTTCACTTTTTTATGTCTATTCCCAGCCATGTATTTACTTTTCTACATTCTACTTTATACTAAATTTATATGCTCTTAGGTATGAAATATAGCTAGGTCTTAAATATTTTAACATGTGTCCATGGCTACATGAGTCCATGTAGCTTCAGAACACGTTCCTTATTTCAAATTCCAGTATGCTTTTTCCTTTTCCTAGAATTGCTATTAAGGTAGATACTTTTCTATATCCTT
Organism: Dinomys branickii; assembly: GCA_004027595.1. NCBI lineage: Eukaryota > Metazoa > Chordata > Mammalia > Rodentia > Dinomyidae > Dinomys > Dinomys branickii. The sequence goes on along the minus strand of PVLD010011917.1, from coordinate 11,874 downwards.
CAGGACTCTAAACATTTTGTTATAGCTTCAACATTTTTATTTATCAGAGCTATATCCTAGAACTTTTTCTCAAAATACTCCTGTAATTAGGTTCAACCATAGCAATTTTGCTGCTTATCATTCTCATGAATTTTATCTTTATAATCACCTTTCAAATCTTTTAAAAAGTTATTCAGATTATGTTTTTAATTATGTAAAATGGGCGAGAGAGAATGAGTTTTTGAATGTCTGTGTTCTCCCAACATTCCTACGTGGAGACCTAACCCCTAAGGCAGTGGTGTGGAACCTACCGCAAAGGGGTCACAGTGGGCATGCACAACCCTCTCCATTGCCCCAGGAGCCACGTCCTCCCAGCATCGCCCTAGAAGCCGAGCCTCAGGTCACAGCACACACAGGGCAAGTGTTGGCACTTTGCAATAAATAAGCTGGTTTGAAGTTTGCAGTTTTGGCACTCATTCTCTAAACGATTCACCGCCACTGCACCAAGCAGACAGATTAAGAAGCAGGACCTGTGGGAAGGGATTGCACCCTGAGGGCTCTGTGCTCACGAATGGGATGACAACCCTGCCCACTCTGCACCAGCACAGCAGAAAGGTGTCCTCTAGGAAGTGAGGGAAGAGCAAGCCCTCTCTAGACCTCACATATGTTGGTGCCTTGACCTTGGCCTTCCTAGACACTGGAAGTGTGGGAAATATCTCTGTTGTTTAAGTGTTGTTCACTCAGAGTTAATTTGTTACAGTAGCCTAAACAGACCAAGACATCTTAGGATACCAATAGCCCCATTAAATTCTTTTTTAATTATTTGCTTATTTTATTTGCATTTAAAACAGTAAATAAAATATACAGTAGGACCAAATTTTATTGTATCTGCTTTCTCCTGTGTCAATTTACAGCCAAACTGTTGAAGGAAGAAAAATGGGCTTTGGTGTGTAGTGAACAATAGTTTGATTCATTTCAGTGTTTTTAATAATGTGGCCCTCATATAAAAATACTGCTTGGATTAATTCCACTGACTCTGAAATTTACTTATACGATTATTAAAATTAGTATTTTAGCACTTCTGTTTGAAATTCTTCTCATGTATTTATATTAGCCCCATTAAATTTTATGATAATGGTAATGGTTTGAAATTCACATGGTTACATGTTTCTAGGTGTTGAGGGAGGGAATCAGGTAAAGGTTCACAAAAGGGTCAAGGAAGGCAATGTACAGAGTGGACTGTGAGTGTGTGTTAGATGAACAGGTAATGGTGGTAAGGGTTCGTGTGAAAGGGGTTCCATAAGGAGTGTTCACTGAGCATCCCCTAGAAAGACTGTTTGGGCTCATACACCTAAAGAATTAGGATGCCAGGTTAAAGAATATTGCTATCAGTCAGTGGATAAAGAAAGCTTCAGCCAAGTATGGCTATTATGCTCACTGCTATGTCTATAGGGCTGGCCACAGTGACTAGGTAGGCTAGAAGAGCTACTCAACACTACGTTAATGAATAATAAAAATAGAGCAGATGGAAGATTTACTTCAAGGTTGTGCAGAACCTTGAGAATCAACTATTTGAATTTATCATGACAGGACACATTTTGTGTTTTAAAATTTTGCATGTTATAAAATTTAATTTCATGAATGTGTTCCAGACTAAAATCCTAAATTGATCACACAGTCCTACCCTACTTGCTCAGAGTAGGAAGTCCTGGTTCTGATTCAATATTTTACCTAACTAGCCCTTGCCCACCTCTGGTACAGAAAGGAGGAGGCTATTGTGGGGGCTCCTTAGCAGTCCCTGCCTGCCCCACTATTTATGCTGGCTCCATAAAACCCTTGGTCAGTGCAATCCGTTGGTGAAAAATGGCCCATGTCACAAATTTCCTGCAATACAGTAGGTGAAAAAGGCTTGACCATTACTTTCAGGGAATGTCCTAAGTGACAGGGTGGCAGTTGGTCACTTAGTCCTCTGTTACACTGAAAAAAAAAAAGGAACTGAGGAATAAAACAGTAAGAGAGGTGTTATGTGACAAGGCTACCTTAGACTGGGGAAGAAGTGGGATACAGTAGAAATGCACAGTGCTTCTTTTGATTAAAAAAGCAAACGTAATGATATATAACATTTATTTTCCTAAGTACTTTCGCAACACAAGGGAAAAGGCATTATACCACACACTGGAAAACATACGTTTACAATCATTATGAGTATTTTTCTTATTTTCAGCAAAGTGACTTAATAAATGCTGCTAAGAACGTCTTCATAATGCTTGCTTGAAAATTTTTCTATTTTTCAGCAATTTTGTATTAAGACTGATCATACAATACTTTAACATAATTTCTAAACATAACGTTGCCCTAATGTAAAATGTAAGTGGTTGACAAATTTCTGGCTTCATAATTCTTTGATCATTATTATAAAATAATATATAATTAATGGATGGCACTCACAATAAGGGTACTTTTTGTGTGTAGTTTGTAATTTTATCAATGTTCTTGTAAATCTATCAGAGGTAGAAAGCATTATAAGATAATTAAAACACATTTATATTGTTTGGTTATTTGAATTATCAAGATTTATAACTGGCAAATGACTTCAACTGTAGGCAGATGAAGAATTATTATGACTATTTTCCCCAAAATTAGGATGAAAACACCGAATGTTTAACTTCTAAATGCAAAACATGTAAACTTACAACTTATTCTGTATTAAGAGGAAGCAAGAAAAGGACTAGTTTTTATTTATTCATACCATAAAAACCATGACAGAAATGAAAAGCATAGCTTACTAAATTCATTAGCATGTGCAGAAATGCAGTAATTATTCCATACCAAGGATATTCTAAAGAAAATTGTACCACAGAAAGTATACTTAAGGTATTGTACTTTCAACTTCCGTGGTATTAAAAGGTTTTAAAGTGCTTTGATACAAAATGGCAGTGACATACTTAGAGACAATCAATATTTTTTGCATTTGCTACTAAAAGGGAACATTTCTGTGTGTCATTGTTAGGAGGCTTACTCTTAGAAAGAAAGAAAGCTACAGTTTAAAATAATTTCATGACCAAATCTTTACTGTAATCACTACATCTCCAGAGGTAACTTGCATTGCCAGGAGACGTGTAAAGGAATGGTTACATGATAAACCTACCAGATTATTGGTAAACTTACTAGATTATTAAAACAAGTGCTTTGAACAATTAACTAAGCTTAAACAACAATTGATTATGATCCATAATTATTTGTCTACTGTGAATAAAGTAGGTTTTGAGTTTATGTAGGGGAGATGCAATTCTTGATTTTTAAATTTAATATGCTATTATATTCTCTGGTAAGTACAAAATGATTTTTCACTAAATTTGATACACAGTTATCTACAAAATAACCCATTAACTATTCTTCTAAAATAGAATTTATTTTTTAAAAGGTGAATTTTTTAAATTAATAAGCACCAGGAAGATGACTGATTGGGTGGGAGAACAATGGAGATGAGGGTGGAGAAAACTGTTTGATTAATCGTACATTCTTTTATTTGTATAACTGAGTAACAAATGCGACAATAACATTATGTAATACAACAACCATTGTTAATTCCCTACTGTCTTCTCTATAATTTTGTATTTCCCTTATTTTTTTTGTGTTATTCTGGTTTATGCCTGTTTGGTTGTTGATGTTTCCATCCTTTTGTCTTTAAAATTAAAAAAAAATAGAAAAAATAAATCAATAATCATCAAAACACAAGCTCTACTGTCAGCATAGCATTGAATGTAAGCATTCAACAGAAATCTTTAAAACTGGTACTTTACATTTGCTATGGCAGAAAATTCTAAGAAATACACAATGTTTCATAGTTTTAAGAGAAGTGGCACACAATATTTGAAGGTCTTAATGGTACTGATTTTAGTAGACAATTTCAAACAAAATTACAAATAGGTATTTACTTGCCAAAGCAAAAGTGGAAAAACTAATACATCTGGTTTCCAATATTTGTTCCCCTCTATTGTATCCTATACAGATCAGAAAATGCATAATTAGTGTCAGAAAGACAATATAGAATTCAACTTGAAAGACACTAATTGTACATGTCAAGGAAATGAGTGTGTATGGACATGAAGGGATGTGGGTACTACAGGCTTTCTGGACAGGTAGCACCTTTGACTGAGCTTTCTTGTGGCCAAATCTAAACAAAAGATAATGAAATATATTCACAACAGTCATCATGGAAGCTGCATATTTATAAATAAATAAAATTTTGAAATGTACTTGAAAAATATATCAACATTTGTGAAATATATTTCTAACGGCTGTACAGAGAGGTTCTCAACTACGTGGAATAATACATTTGAAAACATATTTCATAAGAGAGAATTCTGCAAGGTAAAGCAAAACAAAAACAATAATCAATACTTATTGAATGTTTCTAATGTGCCAAGAACTGTACTAAATATTCCTGTTTATTGTCTAACTTAATTCTTAAGGTAAACCTAAGAGGGAGACAGTATTTCTGTTGAAATTAAGGTGCTAATAATGTTAACCAACGGTTTATGGGATATCAAAGAGCATCTCAAAGACAGTTATTCTGTTAGGCATGAGGATTTTGGAAAAAAAAGTCTCTTTAGTTACATGGACTTTATACATTGTGTAGTATAATGCCTTTGTTTTTAATAGAGCCATCTAACTATGTAAGATAATTTTTGTTTTGATCTGCATTTTTGTGATAATAAGAGCAACTGAGCATTTAGTCGTACACTTGCTGGCCATTTTTGTATATCCTGTTTGCAAAGTAATAGTTCTTCGCCCATTTTTCAATTGGCCTCTTTGTCTTTGGTGTTCAGTTGACTCCCTGAAAGAATAAACAAAGTAGACAAATCTCTACCCAATTTATCAAAACAAGGAAAGAAAAGACACAAATCACTTTAATTATAAAAGTGTCAAATCACAATGGACACGCTTGGGATGTAGATTACTAGTAACTACTTTGAGAACCTGTACTCTGATAAACTAGTGAATTGAGAAGAGACAGATAGACTCCTACCTATGTATGAGTTAACAAAACTGAATGAAGAAGATAAAAAAGAAACAGTCCAATTAAAGGCAATGAAATTGAGGAAGTAATAGAAACAATATCCCAACTAAGGAAAGTCCAGGTACTGATGGATTCAGTGCCAAATTCTACAAGAATTTTAAGCAAGATCTAACATCAATACTCACTACAGTGAGATTGATAGGGAACTAGCATTCCCAATGTCACTCTTAAAAGCAAGTACTACTCTGATTCTAAAACCAGAAAATGACCCAAACAAAAAAAGAGAATTACAAGCCAGTATCTTTAATGAACAGAGATGCAAAAATCGTCAAGATACTGGCTAACAGAATACAATGACACATCAGAGAGATCATACATTATGACCAAGTAGGATTCATCCCAGGGATGCAGAGATGGCTCATCTCAACTGATACAGAAATCTTTTCACAAACTACAACATCCTTTCATGATAAAAGACTGGAGGAAAATAAGTATAAAAAGACACTCTCTCAGGCCAGGATACAGCTCATCAGGGCAGCAAGTGCGAGTCTGTGAGCTCTAGTCACAGTACCAAAGAAAAAGACGCTCTCGGTCTAATAAAGACCAACATCATATCAAATGGGAACAAGACAAGGATATCTGCTATCACAAGTCCTGTTAAATAAAGCTCCTGGAATATTAGCCAGAGCAATAAAACAAGAGAAGGAAACAAAAGGAAAGCTTTTGAAGAGGACATCCGAAATGGAAAGTGTCTTCTATACAGATTTAATGCAATGTCAACCAAAATAAAGATAGTGTCCCTTACAGAACTACAGAAAACAATCCTACAATTCATATGGAACCAGCATGAACCTAGGACAGCAAAAGAAATCCTGGACAAGAGCAAAGTAGAAGGCATCACAATATCAGACTTCAACTTATATTGCAAAGCTACAATGCAAAATAAAAAACAAAACAAAACAAAACAAAACCCAAACAGTATGACATTGGGGAAGAAAATCACTGTGGACCTGTGGAACAGAACAGATCACAGAGAAGCAAATACAGGTACATTCAGAGACCTGATCTTTGATAAGGGGGCCAAAAGCTTATACTGGAGGAAACATAGCTTCTTTCAGAATCTAGTGATGAGAAAACCGGCTATCCACATGCAGAAGCTGGAATCCTAACCTATGTCTCTCACCATGTACTAAACTAAATAAAAATGGATGAAATAACTACATAAAAATGGATCAAAGATCTAAATGTTAGAACACAAACACAATCTGCTGGAAGATAAAATAGGTGAACTCTTAAAGATATACAGACATAGGCAAGGACTTTCTGAACAGAAAACCAATGGTAAAAAAATGCACAAGTGGGATTATATCAAATTAAAAGCTTCTGCACAGCAAGGGAAACAAATAACATAGTGAAGAAACAGTGTACAGAACTGGCACTTGCTTTTTGCCAGCCATTCTTTAGAGAGGACTATTATCTAAAACAGTCATGGCAAACCTTTTGGAGGCCGAGTGCCCAAACTGCATCTCCAAACCTAGTTATTTATCACAAAGTGCTAACACTGCAATTAAATCTGAATACTGAAGCTTTAGTTTAGAGAACAATTCATGCACCTCATGATGCCATCGCAGAGGGCTCTACATGCTTGCTGTGCCATCCATGGCATAGGTTCAGCATCACAGATCTAGAATAAATAAAAAACTCAAAGAAACTTAGACCCACCAACATAAAAAACATAGTTAAAAAATAGGAAACTAAAATAAACAGATACTTCTCCAAAGAAAAAACACAAGTGGCCAAAAAATATAAAAAAATATTCAACATCTCTGGGCATAGAGAAATGCAAATTAAAAAAATACTGGGATTCCATCTTCTACCATAAACAACGGCTACCATCAAGAAATCAAAGAATACTTTATATGTTCTAGAAGAGTCCTTTGTCTGAGGGGAAGTTGGATAAAATCTTTTCCCAATTTGTGGGTTTTCTCTTCACTCTGTTGGTGATTTCTTTTGATGTGCAGAAACTTTTCAATAAGATGAGATCCCAGTTGATTCTTTGAAGTATTTCCCGTGCAGTTTGGTTTTGTTCATGAACTCTCTGCCTACCCCTATGTCTTTGAGAGTTTTACCTACTTTCTCTTCCAGTAGATTTACTGTTTCTGTTTTGATATTTAAATCTCTGACCCATTCTGACTTTAGTTTAGTGCACGGCGAAAAACATGGGTCTAGTTTTAGTCTTTGGCATATGGAAAGCCAGTTTTTCCAGCACCATTTGTTAAAGAGGTTATCTTACTTCCATTGAACATGTTTAGCCCCCTTGTCAAAACTAAGGTGGCTGAGTGTATTTGTAGCTGTGTCTGCATCTTCTAACCTGTTCCATTGATCATCAGGTCTGTTTTTTGCTGGTACAATGGCTGATTTTATCACAGTAGCTTTGTAGTATAATTTCAAGTCAGGGATTGTGATGACTCACATTGTCTCCCTGGTGTAAGAACATGAAAGAGTAAATACAACCCAAAATGTATAATAGAGAGTAAGGAAGGGAAAGAAAGTGCTTAAGGGAAGGAGCAACTGGGATGAGGGAAAGAAGAAAAAGTACTAAGGCAAATTATATATATATATATATATATATATATATATATATATATATTGTATAATTGTATTGTTGGTTTCTGATGGTTTGTTGGCAACAGTTTTTTTTCCTACTATTTTGACCAATTTTGCATGCTTGTATCTGATAATCTGAGCAATTTATGTGATGACAACAATTTGCAGTGTAACAACCAATGGTGAATTCCTCCAATCCTGCCTAGTGCCACTATTTATTGTCTCTAATGTTCTTTTACATTATTATTTTCTTATTCTCTTTAATGAATTGATCAATCTTCTATTCTTACATCTGGTGTTCTGAGCAACTTCATTGAAGATAACAATATGTAATATAACAACTACTGTCAATCCCTATCATTTGGTTTGAAACCCTGTATCATTTCTAATGTCCTTGCTTTGTGTTGTTTGTATTCTGCTTTTGTTCTTTTTATTTTTGTACTATTTTCTTTAAAATAAAAAAGTGAAAAAAAAAAAGAGATCAAATAATAACAAATCTTGGTAAGCCTGTAAGAAAAATAGAACCCTTCTGTATTGGTGGCGGGAACATAAATTAGTACAACCACTGTGGAAATCAGTATGGAGACTCCTCAGAAAACTAAACTAGGAATTCTGTTTGATTCAGTTATTCCTCTCCTAGGTATCTTCCTAACAGAGTTAAAACATCCTATTACAGTGATACTTGCATACCCCTGTTCACAGCAGATAATTCATAATAGCTCAATTCTGGAAACAACCCGAATGTCCATGAATAGATGAATGGAGAAAGAAGATATGGCATCTAAACACAGTGGAATACTCTCTGTCATAAAGAACAGAAATTTGAATCATTTCTAGCAACATGGATACATCTTGAGACTATACTGTTGTGGCAGGGCTTGGCCAGAAGTGAATGACTAAACTGCAGGACAAAAGAACACAAATGATTAAATTGCAAGGCAAAAGGAACACAAGCTCTGTAAGAATAAATAATTAGAATGTAGAGCAAAAAGTACAGGGTCAAAAAATAAGCAGCACCCGTGCTCTGTGAGGAATGAATGGTTAAACTGTGGGGCGGAAGCAGCAGCACGGAACTGTGTGATAATTAAATGATCCAAAAAGAGGAAGTTTAGATTAGTGAAGCATGTTGTGTCTGGCCATTACCCTTCCCCTTTCCCCAGGGCAAACTGCTTAGCCTTGAGACAGCGCCTGGCCTGTACTGCTTTCTTCCTGCTTCTTCCTCTTACACTGATATGCTAGATACAGGCCAGAGAGCCCCCGACTTAGTGGCTTTTTCTTCTCCCAGAGTTTCCCTGACAGCTGGGTGCTCTGAGTTTATAACAGCCCTCTAGGTCTCTCAGCGACTGAACACGTCAGCTGAGTACTCTTTTTATGCCGCATGCTGAGTGTGGCCATCGCACACTGAAACATAGTGTTAAGTGAAATGAATGACACAGGCGAGCTTAAATAGTGCATGGCTTGGTTTCTCTTATAGGAAGAACCCAAAATATAAATAAACAGCAAAATTTAAGATCGCTAATGAGAAACAGGGAGATAGATCTTTTGCATGTGGAAAGGGAACCAAGAGATGGGTAGGGATAAAAAGAATGAAGATGTGTTTTATATATGTATACAGCAACTCCCCACAAGGCAGGGGATCATTATGCAGCACAAATCTGTACTGATAAAAAAATGACATATAAAAATTATCATTTGGTTTCTAGCACTGACAGAGTCTGAGAAAGGATTGTAAATGTGAGTCCTGGTCAACTCTGAGATCCTGGAAATAAATGAACAAACAAATAAATAGATCGGCGATGTAGCTCAATGATATATTGTCCCTGGGTTTGATCCCTTCCTGGAAAAAAATAATTAGGTGGCTGTATAACATGAGACAGTTCCTGAGTTTTCTACTATGTTGTATTGATCTATGTATGTTTTAATGCAAGCACCATGTTGTCTTAACTATTATAACTTTGTAGCATGTTTTGAACCCAAGTATCATGATGCCTCCAGCACTATTTGTTTCCCTTTGGGATTGATTTAGCTATTCTGGGTCTTTTGTGATTCCACATAAATTTTAGCATTTATTTCTATGAAGAAAATAAATAGTATTCAGGAAGAACTGCAACAATTATACAAGTTATTTGTTGTAATATTGTTACTTTAACAATGTTGATTATTCCAATCCATGAACATGGTATAGCTTTACATTTCTTTTGTCCTCTATAATTTCTTTCATCAGTGTTTTATAATTTGTATTGTAGACACTTTTACTTCTTTGGTTAAATTTACTTCTAAATAGTGATGGGGATGCAGAGAAAAGTGAGCACACACTGTTGATGAGAAAGAAAATTAATAGAGCCATTACAGAAAACACTATGGATATTCCTCAAAAACTAAAAATAGAATTAGCATATGATTCATCCATTCCACTACAGGGTACATTAGTAAGTCACTATATTAAAATATACTTACATACCTGTATGTTTTGGAATACTGTCGTCAGTAGCAACATTACAAAATTGCAGGACTAGATACTATTCAATGAATGAACAGATAAAGAAAATGTGATTATGTTTATATAATGTGATTCCACTCAGCCATAATGAGCATGGAACAACATGCATGAAACTAGAGATCACTTACGTTCAGAACACCAAGGCCAGCAGACAGCACCTGTTTTTCATCACTTGTGGAAATCAAGAAGCCAATTTTGTACAAGAGCAAAAGGGGATAATGGTGACTAGAGACTGTGCAGATCAGGCAAAACACCTCAAGAAGGGGCACTCATAGCGAGGTAGTCACTTCAGTTTCTTCTTTAGTATAGTAGTGTAAGTGTTGATTGAAACAACATTTCTAAATAGTGAGACAAATATGAAATTTCCAAGACTTAGAAAGTATGAATGGCTGAGGGAATGAAAACGCTATTGCCCTGATTTGATTATTGCCTGCATGTATTGAATTACTGCAACACGCTCCACAGAGAAGTACAAATGCTGTATCTGGATAAAATGTACTGTTTTTCTCAATCAGTTATATGATAAAATGAGTAATGATGTGGATGCGGTTGTATGTTTTGGCAACAAACTGGAATAAAGTTACTATATACTGACTAGTATTTTGGAAAGTTTCTATGTGTCCCATGACCATGGTATTATATCCTGCTATGTAATCCTGATCTCGATGGAAGTCAGAAGATCCTAACTTCTCTCTCTCCCTTAACTTAGGCTTGTGACTGGACTTAAAAACAGCTGAGAAGGCAACGAAGTTATTGGAGTGTATGAAAGAAAAATTGGAGTGTTTATTTTCCTAGCCCCTACCTTGGTACACATTAGTTTAGCTATACTACATCTCCTTATTGGAGTATGCAGCTCCTGCCTGGCAAGTTTCTTCTGTAGTTCACTGATTCTCTCTCTCTTCTTTTCCTTATAAGCCAAACCTAAGAAAAGTAAGGCACTCCACAGTTACTGTTTCTGGGGCTTATCATTCCTCATTATGTTCCATTAACACTGTCCCAGCTATGTAAAGATCTTCTTCATTAAACTCCCACCAATCACCAACCTTTGGGTGTGCTCTATTTTGTTTTAGGACCCCGACTAATATATCCATGAAGAAGAAATGCAATGTCCATTCATTCCTTAAACAAGACTTTTCCTAAATAGATAGCCCTGTCATCTTTATACAGAAGTTGTCAAAAAAGACAGTAGAATAATTGCAAAGAAAAACCATTAAACATAGAGTTCCCTGGGTTTAAATGAGATCACATATGGTTGAAAGGATATCAGTGTTTGTAGATCTCCAAAATTCATGTTGAAATTTAATCCCCAGAACAATAATTTTAAAGGACAGTCATCTCAGAATTAAGCCATGAGCCCTCATGAATGGGACCAAGGCCTTCATAAAAGAGAATTCATACAATTGCTTGGTCCTTTCCTGTCTCTCCACTTCATGTGTGAAGGTCACATCCTCCTTATACGCTGAATGTGCCATCACTTTGATCTTGGACTTCCCAGAACAAGCAACTGACGGGAAATAAAATTGTATTTATAAACTACCCAGGCTGAAGTATTTTGTTATAGAAGACTGTTATGGTTGATACATTGTGTCAACTTGGGGAGTCCAGAGGTTTGCCTGAGTGATTCGGCAGGAAGCCAGGGTGCTTACTTTGTATACATCCTGAGCCTGTGCAAGTGGAGTGCATGGAGGTTATGTGAGAGCTACACACTGTCTGGGTGGGGGTAGCTTGTTTACAATGTAAGGGAAGAAAGGAGGCTGCTTGCAGC